>MU225863.1:6041223-6079460 GCA_018584345.1 Thuja plicata
TAATATTTAATTATTAAATAAATATCCTCATTTCAATAATTGAATTTAATTATTCAAATAATTGAGAAAAACACATTTATGAGGTCATATTTATTTAATTAATTAAATATTCTCTCAAAAATATTTCTTCTTTTCAGAAATAGAATCTTTGAATTAATTGTGCTTTAAAGAGAAGGAAAATAATTAAAATCAAATAAAATAGAATTAAATCAAAGAAAGAAAACAGTTAAAGCAAAGGGAAAACCATTTATTGTTTTCTTTTGAATAAAGCTTTCTGTTTTGAACTGGCTTTTCTATCTATTTTATTTCAAAGAGGAAAGTTTATATTCTGATCATCTCTGAATCTATAAAAGAACTCTCATCCTTCCTTATTACACCACTCATTTTTATGCATTGTTAGAATACTAAATTATTGTCACATTTCTTGATAATCTCATATAGAATAATCTCATTTTTGCAATAGAATAGTTTCAATTTCTAGAATAATTGCATTTCAATCATGTCTTAGATTATCTTACATTTTTCAATTCTTAGAATAACTGTGCATTGCATTGCATTCATGAAGAAAAATCCTTCGTTCCTAGATTGGTCTATGGTTGTGAGACTCGTTCTGAGAGCAATTTCGAAAACCCTGTCTGGATAGAAGGCAACAGGTTGAATCATGCAAGCAAATAGGATGAATAATCTCATATTCAGTCTTGTGTGTATCTAATGAAGAAGGACTATGTTGAAGTGTATGGTGAATTAACAAGGCCAAATTTACCACATACAACATGGTCGACTTGTACCTATACCATTGCTAGTCTAACTAGAACTCCATCCACATCAATATCCTCATCCTCTACTGTCTCCCTGTGTAAATAGGGATCACAGTCCCCAACATCCTATACCTATACATCATCAGCATTGTATACTTGCATGTCCTCCTTGTCCTGTACCTGTCTCTCCACATCCTCTCCCTATACATCCTATGCTGCTACATCAAGAATCTCTACGTCATCCTTGATATTGTGCATAGGCTAATCCTATACCTGTGCTACTACCTAGATCCATACCTGGGCCTGTATCAAAGGATCCCTCTGTGCAGTAGGCTGTGGTTGTCTCTATTTATTAGGTGGTAGCATCAACCCCTATGGACGTACACCTCCACCTCTCATCCTGGGACCTCCTCTACCCCTCCCTCTGTGAGGAGCATCACCACCATCATCTCCCCCATCATCATCATCATCTCTACCTCCACCATAGCCTCATCCTTGTCCTCAGCCTCTATCCCTTGGATCTCTCTGAGGGGGCCTCTCGACAGGATCTGTCAATCTGGGGATAGGGTGATCCCTCATATACCTCTCATACTCTGCTGTCATACCTGGGTTTACAAGACCCTATCTCATCGACCATGCCTGAAATGGCATTTCCAAGAACTCCTACCTACCTATCTCATAGGATATCATCGGCCCCCAGTCTCGCCTCTCCTGAAATGTCTGAGCAAACTCTGTCGTCCCATGGGACATCCCCTAAATGCGACCAAACTGACGAAGTACCCTACTAATAATTTGTCTCTCTATAATATAGGGAGTCCTCCCTATCATCCATCATGTGTCAAAACAATATCTGAGCTGACACTCTTCATCCCATACCTCGCACCCTAGGTAGGGTCTCCAAATCACCGCATCAATCGTATCAAAAGTGTATCTCAAGAACTCCAAATGTCCTAGCTTACGCTGAGACTGAACCGATGCATAAAGAAATATGTAAGGCTGTCCAGCGCATCAAAACTTGAGTGTTGTAGGCCATGTGATGGAAATATTCTCCCATGCCCATACATGGAGTAGTTGAACCCCTGCTGATAAAGATGCACTGCCATGGTACACCACCCGATGAAGATCATGATATAAATGTGCTAATAAACACACTCCCCAAACAAAATGGGTCCCCTCATCCATCAACCTCTGCAAGGTCCTACCCCATCCAACTGCAAATCCATGTGATCTCCAATTAGGGAAGACATACCCTCCGATCGCTCTAGCTAACATGACAGGTAGTGGCTCATATAGCTCCACCATGTCCTCCCAACTGATCTTCACATCATCTATATCATCATCCCTGAAAACCTCTCTACACTGAGCCAACCCACCATGATGATCATAGTGCACTAACTTGCCTATGATGGGTAGTGGAAGGATGCGATATACATCCTCCAACGTAGTGGTCATCTCTCTGGTAGGTAGATGGAAGTTACTCATCTCTGAGTGCCATCTCTCTGCTAAGGCCATCAACATACCTAGATTTTCCCAAATCTCAGGTGTATAAATCACATGGTATAAACCGGTCACTCTGATCAAGACTCTATCAGTCTCTGACAGCACTGCCCTCAAACTCTGGGTCATTAGATATCTCTCCCATTACATCAACACATCAGTAATGTCCTCCTATCAAAATCAAATCAAATCAAACTATCAGCTATTGATCAAACTAATTTATCTATCTATCATACCTATATATCAATCGAACACATGTTTATCACATGTATCAGAAGCTAATTCTATCAATTATCTATCACTCAAGACGGTTTACTAGCAACCATGCTATAATGTGGCCTATCTTGACATTAATATCGATCACTATCCAATGCCAACTAGATCTTATCAGCCTATCGCTATCAAATTTTGACCTAATTTGACTTTCCTATTTGTCTAACACTATCTTGCTATCTATGCACAGCATAGTTGAGTGTTTGCGCAAGGTTACATCACATTTTCCCAGGTGTAACCAATGTGCAAATTTTATGCACAAAAGGGCGGCATCAGAGATCTTCTTTGATGAATGTGCAGAACCCCCAAACGGATGCGCAGATGATTCACATTTATCCATTTATGCTGCGTATTGATGCACCGCAACTGCGCATCCATTTTCTGGGATAAAAACAAACATTTTCCCATCCTAACTATGATTCAATCTAGCCTAAAACATGCTACAATCCTATCTACAAAGCATAATTGAATCCAATTAACAGACAAGGATCAACCACTCACCGGCTCTCTAGAATTTGGCAGCCTCTAGAAGCGTCTGACTCGCTTGAAACGATGATCGGACAGCGGGAACAACATCTTCTCAGCTCTGCTCTTCTCTCTCTCAGCTTCCAATCTCCAAATGCCAAGTGTACACAATGAGCTTATTGTGGACCCTTTGACCTTTTAATATAGCCCATGGACCCGTTTTGCTCGCCATGTGGACCCTACCTATCGATATCATTCCATTTCACCTCATTTTCACTCCAATTTCTTCTAATTCTTTTCGTGAGATTGATTGAACCCTTAAAAAAAACAAAACATATTCATGCATTTTATCAATCAATCTCTCGAGGGGGCATGCATAGGTCATTCTCGTCAAACATTGTCTGGGGCAAAAAGCTTGATTTTTCTTTGAAACAATGTGACAAGCACATTATTTCAAAGAGGGGCAAAATGTATACACTAAAAAATGGCTTCATTGATTAATCAATTAATTAAATATTTATTATTTAATTAATATTGACTTGATGAATTGATTAAATATTTATTATTTAATTAACATTTATTTCTTCTATTTATTTAATAAATTATTCTATTTATTAGGTAAATTCACTATAGTATGTTCTTCTTATCCTAGGTCTTCTAAATTAGTCCTATTAAAAGTGATTTAATTAAATACACAATCACTGAATATGACTAAGTCCCCTAGTCCACCTCATAAACCTAGTCACCTGACACATCACCTTGGCTAAAATAATTAATTATTATTAATTAATAATTAATCATTATCCTCACCCACACATGTCCTATTCTTAAGGGCTATGTGATCTTATAAGACTTAGTCTCATGACCACATGTCTTCTTCTACACCAAGTCAAGAAGCAATCCCTATTCTTAAAGAGCTTCTCAAGCCACCTCTAAGAGTCTAAAGTGGCTCATGGGACACTTGCACCAAGAGTCCTCATGAGGAATAAGTCCTTCCTCTTTCCTCTCCATGGTCTTTGTGAGACACTTGACATGTGTCTTTCCCTTCCATCTTCTTCTCCTCTATGTCAATGTAGGAGGAACATCCTCTGTATTCTTCCTCTCACATTCCAACTATATCCCCCTTTCTCTCAACCGCTTCAACCAAGTCAATAGTAACCCTAGGATCTTCCACCTTTCAATCTCCACCCTAGGATCATGCCACCTAGGCTTAGGTCCTCCAAAATCCTATAAAAGGATCCTCATTCCCCTTTTGTGATCTAATAGGTAACCAAGCATTCAAGCATCCAAGCATCTAAACATTCAAGCAATCAAGCATTTTCACAAACATTCCATCATCCATTTGCATAATCAAGGTTTTAAACCATTTTGCATACATTCATACAATCTCCACACTTTGGTGACTTCTTGGACAAAAGAGTTGCATTTGGAAATCTGAGAGCTCAACATACATTCAAGAAATCAAAGCTAGGAGGGCAATGGAGACAAGCTGCAATGGGTACGTGAAGGTAACTTTATTGTTTTGCTTCATTTAAACTTGTAATCTTCATTGTGTTTGCATTTAGATTGATTTATTAGTTAGATTAGTTAATATTTCATTTAGAGTAGTTAGACATCTATTTTGCATATAGTCACATTCTATGATTCGCCTACTATAAGGGAAATATTTTTTTTTTTAATTTGGTAAAGTTTTCAATGAGTTAAGGTGGTCAGACACAGGAGTTTTTTTTATTCTGAAAACGTTGTAGCAGAAAATTTATAATTAATTATTTTTTTGAATAAAATTACAAAAAAGTATGCATCACATCCAGGCATGAGTCTACTATGTATATCTAAAATCTTCTAAAAAAATATTATCATTTGATCATGATTAAGGTGGTCAGACATACACCTACTTCTTATTTTTTTCCTGACATTTTTGTAATACTGCATTGAAATCTATACTTTTCACCAATATATTAATCTTTTTTCAGAAAAGGCCTAGTAGTTTAGAAACTACAGTCAATTTCCTACAGATTATATTCTTACAACTTTTTGGTATTAGGTTGATAGCTAGTTCAAATTTTCACGTCAAATTGACTAACCCTGATTTTCTGATTTTTCATTGCCACTTAAGGGCATAGTTTGACCCCTCATGATCTTGCACATACCCTAAAATGTGTACTCCCTTTTCTAAGTCTTTGTGGGGCTGGTTAGAGGGATGGCTTATCATCTTCAAAAATTCCATTTTTTCTTGCATTTGGAGGGTTACCCTAGTAATGGTTATATGGTAAATTTGGTGGGAGAAAAACAAGTGTATCTTCCGAAAGGACATGAAAAAAACTCCAACATCCACTATAGAAGGACATGAACAAAAAATCCTACATGCACCACTCCCCAGTCATCACACAAAAACTTAACACTAGAGTTGAAACATCATAAGAAATCCAACATGAAGAAAAGACAAAACCTCATTAGAAACCCAACACACATGACATAAAACCCCTTTTTTATAGTGGTCTCTATTGTTCATCAGATATTACCGATGGTAAAATGGATTTGATTATGTTAGACATTACTTTGGTAATAATATTATAAACTAAATTTCACAATGATATTAGTCTATAGTCCTTGAAGGTGCCATTTGACTCCTTTTTTGGAAGTGAAGTAATAAAGGTATTATTAATGTCCTTACACATGTATGTATTTTCTCCATAATCTTCCACAACCTCCCACAAGTAAAACTTAAGGATTTCCCATATTTTAGGAAGAAAATATCTAGGCATTCAAAAGAGACACCACTATAGGCACCTACGATAATCGTGCTCCATTATTTTCTATATTGACTGATACAGAGGAACTTTGGTCACTAGAGAAACATATCAGGGGTTTTGCGTATTTTCCTTTTTCTACATCATTTCATTGTCATTTCCTTTTTGATGCCACATCTTTCTTTCAACCTTGTTCCACTCGTGCTCTTCCTACTCCAGTAGCTTTCCATAACTATATCCCATCTCTAAGCTTGAGTTCTCTATCTTTGATGTTCTATGAAAAACCCTAGGTATTTTTCTAGAGTCAAGTCCAGCCTGACCATCATATGAAAGATCACTTGGCCTATCTCATTTAGGAGGTTTCTAAGGGGAAAACATGTAGATAGTCATTGGAGAGAGAGTATCCAGATAATACTGATCATAGTAATAGGGGAATCTCTATGTAATATTGACAGGTAGATTTACCATAATCACACACATGAAATCTAAAAAATCTAAAATTTTACTATACATTTTTAGGGCTGAAATAAAACTTACCCAGAGAAGTCACCTAGAAATTGTAGGCAGGTTTACAACCTTGAAAGTAAAATTATTGACAACCTAGTTTGAGCTCCGTACCTCTATAGGCATATGAGAAAATTTTAGACCTTTTGCGTGAACTATGTTTTCGCGCTACATCCACAAAAAAATGTTTTTCTTTTGTCTTTTTTTTTTAATATTTCCCAAAACCATTGCCAATATGACGATAATCAAGAGATTACCATCAAAATTGTGACTTCATTGGGGAAAATTACAAAAACTAGCCAAATTCACTAAAAGGGCATCCTCCGTCAGAAGTTACCATCGGAAAAAGGCCCCAAATGTATTATTGTCCCTATCAAAATGGCAGCCCCTAGCTTGGGTCATAATTCCAATGACATGTCAATTTCCACTGATGAGGATCTCATCGGACATATAGCATCCCCGTCAAAATGGAAGCCCCTATCTAAGGTTAGGATTCTAAAGACATGTCAAGTTCCACTGATGAGGTTATAGCTGGACAAATAACATCCTCGTTGGAATGACAACCCCTAGATGTGGCCATAATTTTGATGACATGTTAAGTTCCATCAACGAGGTTTCCGTCAGACATATAGTATTATCAGATGCAACCTCTTTTCAGAAGTTCGACGCATATTAGTCTCGTAATTCTGAGTCCGGCGAGTTTCGTCATACATTCCGATGATTATTCTTTGATGTGATTGTTATCAGTAGTCTGATACCATCCTATCCAAATTTCTGACGAACTGCCATAAAAAATATGCCATAATTGTACTATTGATGATTGCTTATAAAGGACGTAAGAAATTGGAGGCAAGGATAAAAATATAAAACAAAGGTGAAACACACTGTTGGAAATCTTATGGATGAGGAGGGGGTGAATCACTACAAGCAGGTAATGAACTAATTCAATCATCAATATGAATGACTCCACTTTTAACTTCCAAACCACAAAGCATATAACTGAAGTAAACAAATGATAGTAAAATAATATCAATCATCCACAAAATCAACATAGATTTTTTTATTGTGGAAACCCTTGTAAGAGGGAAAAACCCACACTGGAGATGACACCCACAAGCCCAATACTGAAATAAATGAGTTTTCCCTGTTAGGAGCTAAAAATACACTTTCTAAGAGTTCACCATGTTAGGAGCTAAAATACCCTTTCTAAGAGTTCACCATGTTAGGAGTGATTAGTATATTGTTAGGAGTACAATAAGATTAGTTACGATCTACCTCGATAGAGGATTTCAAACCTCAATAAAGAAGTTACCCTGTTAAAGGATTTACAAATAAGAACCTATTACAGTTCACCATATTAAGGGATTTAACCTGTTGCAACTGTTAGGGAACAACGAGATATGATGATCTGCAGAATGGATCTGATTGCCTATTATATCCTTTATCCTCCTTTCCTTCTTGATGTTGTAATTATCTCTTCTTCTTCAATTTGTGATTTCCCAATCTTAAAATTTGATTGCAACCCTAAATCAAATGATTTAGTGCTCCTTATATAGACTATCATTAGGTCACACAAGACCTAGAACTTTCCACCATAGTTGGCTCAAAAGATTAGAGAACCTCCTCAAAATCATCATCAATACCATCCAATATGTCATCCTCAAACATATTATCAATATTTGGAACTAATATGTCGATCCTAGATCCACCGCCTTAATAAAGTTAATATGAAACTTTGATCAGTGATCAGATAGGTAAATTGCCTTCCTACTCAAAACATAATTCATTCAGAGCTTGAGATAAAATGTTGCGGTTGGAATCATGGATTCCACATACCATATACAAACTATATCTATAATCACAACATATGAATTGTTCCTAAACTTGGCCGCTACCACATTTTGTATCAGATATTGTTCTTCCTGAACACCAGTCAACATACATAGTTGATCTTCCCTTTACCAATCATGAATACTTCTTACTGATCACTATAATCATGATAATTGAATACATTTCCATCAAGGACAACCAATTATGCACCCACTCATGACCGCTCTTCATATCTCTTCCAAAACCACCATAATGCCAAAATCTCCCCCTTTGAGATTGATGGAAAAAAATTCTGATTTGCATAACTCTATATAACTTATACTCCATGTTTCTCTATACATCCTCTCTCTTACTCTTACTCTTTCTCTTTCTCTATTCATTCTCTTCCTTTTTGTCAAAAATTACAAATAATCATATATCAAAGTTACTTTATGTCAAAGACATCCTTGAAATTTGTCTTTTCAATCTCCAATGCCTTCTCCCATGAATTTTTTAAGTGCTCCATTGACAGAATTTTCCCAAGAATTATCAATGCTAATCCTTCCAAATCAGTCAAAGTACTCACCACTGGTAGACTAAGTGTGTTTTCTGCATTTCTCACATGTTGTTGCATAACATCTATAGTGCGGACAAATAGGTTTACATCTCCATAAGTGTAATAATCCTTTTATCCTGTTCACTTTGCAACTGCCTCAGTGTGTGATTAATCAGTTTAACCTTACCATTGTACTCTGATGTTGAACTAGTAATGGGATCAAATTTTTCAATCAAAGCATTGAGCTTGAGTTGAGCGTCTTCTCTCTTATTCTCCAGGTCTTTTGTAAATATTCTAAACTTGGAACTTTACAAATATATGTCCTATCTCCTATTGAATTTCATTCACTTTATTCACTTGAACTGTAAGTGACTCTATAACAACTGGAATAATATCTCTCAACTTATTAGCTCAAATATTCTCATATTCCTTCATATCCAACTTCATTGGTGCATTCTCCATGTCAGGTGCTTGATCAAAAACAACCTTGACCAGTATACCCATTTGATTAATTGGATTATCTTGTTTGTCATATCCCACATTAGGTACTAAATTCCTAATGATGTTTCTGGATCCTTTTCATTATTCTGACCTTCTTTTTATTTCCCATTAATCTATCCCTTTTTGCTTTCTCATTAAGCTTATCAATCATTTTCAATATCTCCTTAGGACTCATCTGATTAATATCAATAGTTCTTTGCACTTCTTCGTCTTCAGGTTCTTCTTCATCTTCTTCCTCAGAACTAGTTGAATTATTTTTTTTCTCTTCTTCATTGTGTTGCCTTCACCTACTAGATATATTTTCCTCTTCATTGAAATTATATCATCATCATCCTGATGTCCTTCACCTTTTTGATTTGTCACTTCCTCAGGAATCTTCTCTTTAGGTTCTTCAACATTATTTTGAGTATCAATGCTCTATATATTCTCTGGGATATTAGAGATAACATTATCTATGACATCATTAATCTCTACATTTTTTTGTCTCTTGTACTTTTCTTTCCTCTTCTACCAATTTGTCTTTAGCAGGAGTCTCATACTTTACTAGCTTTATCCATAAATCTATTATCTCATCTCTTACAGATTGTGATTCACCAATGACAATTCTTGTGACTCTGTTCCTTGTCTTAAATTATCCTCTCATTACTTCAACCATCAAATTTACCTCTTTTGTAGTTCTTTTATGTTGCAAAAGTGCAAGTTCTTGTTCCATCAATACTCTATTAATCTTCAAAGCTTCTCTCCATCTTTTATAAATTGTCTTGTACAATTCCTTAGGTATAGCCTTGAATAGTTCACTTAGTGTTGCAAAAATTATGTAGAATTTCTACAACTTCATCTTCTATCTTTCTTTTCTCTTCACTGTTAAAATTATCAAAGTGATTTCACACTTCCGTCATTGTTCCATATTCCTTAATATATTTAACAATGTTGTCAAGAATAATAGTATTGTCAATTTTTTATGTTTCCTCAATAGGCTTTTCTACTATAGTAGACTCCTTCCCACTAGCTCTCAATTCCTTTTGTTCCTTCTCAAACTCAGTTTCACCTTATTTATTCTTCTTCAACCTTTTCCTTAAGTTCTTTCTTACCTTTTGAATCTTTATAGCCCAATGTCATCTCTTTCTTTCTTATGTAAGTTTTATGAATAGTCTAAGGTGACTCCTTTTCTGGCTTAGTCATAATAGGAGTAGTAGAAGTAGATTTAGTTTAATTCAGTACTAAACTCCTAGTGACTCTCTAAGGTGTAATATCTTCAACTTCAACTTCACTATCCTTGGCTTCTACAATAGCAGATGTGCATGTCTCCTTACTTTCCATTTTCTTTCTATGTTTTATCACTATTTCTGGTGTTATGTCTTTCATTTTGGCTATATTATCAACTTGTTTCCTAATATTTCTTTGGATTACTGGTGCTCTTAATTCATACTGAATTTTCAATGATGACTCTTCATAGGTTCCAAACCTAGGTGTTGAAGCATCGATTAACTTTGATAATAGAACATCAACATGAATAGTGACTAAATCACCATCAACTTCATAACCCATAGCTAGTATCCAACATGTCCTAGGCTACACTACTTGCAACATACAACTATCTGTATCTACTAGAAAATAGATATCATATTTATACTTTTCAATAATACCGATTGGGATTCTCCCTCTTAAGTGCATTTTCTATTTAAAATATTTAAAGTATCCCCATATAACCTTATTAAAATCATTTCCTAAAGTCTTGATACATTTCTTAATCTACATTACTACCACTCTATCCTCTGACCATGTAATAGAACCTATTCAGGGAAAATGATTCTATAGGTAAAAGAACATTCATACCAGGAGTGATCCATCTTTGAATGATTACTTCTTATCTTTCTTGATCTCTCCATGTTCACAAATAATTGATTCCTCAACATCTCACAAAGATCATATTTTTCATCTTCCTTCACCATTCTATATGAAACATAAATAGCTCCACAACATTAACTATTCAAAAAACTAGACTGGTATACTCTCTATCCTATAACCATTGAAGAAAATTTTACTTCCTTGTCTATTATAGTTCGTAGAGTTGGTGCCCCACTAGTCACACAAAATCTAGTAACTCTATTGATTAACTCCTTTGTAATCTTATGTGTCTTGTCTAGCCAAATGAATTGATCATGGACTCTGCTCAATATATATCTTATCCATTCTCTATGAAAATCATGAGATATCTTAGTCGCATAAGTGAAACTTTGTTCATTAGATGCATATGCTCCTCCTTTAATCTTTGTCCATTACATAAATTAAGAAACTAATTGTATATATCATCAACTCCAACTTCTTCCAGCTTGCATTGGATGAAAGAAATTTTGTCTTCAGAAAAAATACACTATAGGGTATCAAAGATAGGGAACCCATTGGATCATTCTCATTTCCCTTCATTAGGTTTAACCTGATTATGGGTCTTGGCTCATTAATGATTTCAACCAAAATTGGAGTATCCATAATGTCAACAATTAATAGTGAATCCTATAAAGATCTTTGCAATACAAGCTTTAACCTTGACTTCTCTGATTAGTGTTCTTCGATAACCAGTAGAAATTCTTGCTTGAAGTCTTTGTCCAAAAATACAAATAACACTTGCTATGGAACATTACATGATTAGAAAATCACAAAAGATTAAAAAAAAAGGAGAATCTCAAAGAGAAAGGGATTTCTAACTCAAAAGAAGATGATACCATCAATCAGGTTACGATTGATTCTCTTGATAAGGATAATGAAGGGGATTACACTACTTCCTTTGAGGAGAATCACCAACCTGAAGAAGGGGAGATTCTAGATTCAAGTGAAGAGGATGGTGATTCCACCTCCAGCTCTGAGGGGAATGAAGACTCTTTCCATGAAGTCCAACATTGCAATATTTTATATCCTATCCTATCTTATCTATCTCAAAATATAGTGGATATGGTGAAGAGATCTTATCCTATCTCTGAAAAAATGGGAGATGTAATAGAAATAAAAAAGGCTTAGGAAAAGGAGAATGGACATTTAAATGACATATCCTCCCCACAATTGGAGCATTGAAAACCTAAAGGAAAAAATAATAAGATCATCCCAAGAACTCCAAAGGCTACCAAATATTTTGTTATAATGGAAGAAGACGTAGGTCATATTTCATCTTCTCTAGGAAGAACCTCAAATTCAAAGAAGAGAAGTGTAGAGGATAACTAAAATATAGAAGATGGAACGTAAAAAATCCCATCTAAGGTGTGCTCTCTAAAGAAGAAATAAAAACAATATCCTAAAATATTAGAGGGTTGAACAATCCTCATAAGAAAGATATTATCAGGAATATCATAAAAGATAATAATCTAGATATTTTCCTAATTCGGGAAACTAAGATGAATAAAGAGAAGGTTGAATTGATTAAGTTTTTTAAGAATGTAGGGGTTAGTGGTGGTAGTTCAGAAGAAGTGTCTTGTGGCATTGCTGCCTTCTGGAACTTAAATATCATTAGAGGTGATGTCCTTGTCCATGACAATAACATGGTCTATATTAGATATAAACATATTAAAGATGACACATCTTGGGTGCTTACTAATATCTATGCTCCAAATACATTGAAGAGGAGAAATAAATTTTGGAAAAGGTTGTAAGTGATAAGTGTTAGCATTTTTTATTGCAATACTTACCTAATGATGACAGTATACCTGGTATACTCAGTTGTAACCTCTTTTAGGCAAGAGAAAAGCTAATTTCTAAGGATTGGATAATATCCTTCTTCATTTTTGAGTTCCACAGACTCAGGCAGGTTTTACCTTTTAAACATTACTGATATCTCAGTCTATTTATTTGGTGGATTGTTTCATTCACCGATTATGAACCAAAAACCTCACTGTAACAACTTATAGAACACTTTAGAGATTGCAATGACTAACTTAAAATAGAGTACTATAAGCCAGGCTATGGTTTTGAGAACATAAACCAATGAGACAAGGATTAGCATCCTTCTTCCTTTTGATTTTAGGAGGGATAACCTAATGATTCACTCTCTAAAGAATCAACAAAGTGGACACTGTCCTGCTGACATAAGTCCTTAATGAGTTCAGCTCATTTGTTCTAAGAACTAGATGAAATTGATTAATTTGTGTATAACTGAATGGAAAAAACACTTGCTCAGCAAACACTAGATCAGTGCCTATTCCTTGGGCAAAGAGTCAATTAAAACATATGTCTACAATAAGAAACTAATGCAATACTGAAGAATGCCTTACAGACTTCATACAATTCAGATTGGATGCCTTACAAACAATCTACTCAACTCAATACTTCTTCATCAAATCTTCACAACTATGTCCTGCTCTCTAAAATCATTTAAAAAATTTAACTCTCTCCTTGAGAAAGACTCACAAATGATTAGACACACTACCTTGTAGTAGGTATATTTCAAATGCCTTACAAATGAACTATACTAGAGCATAAACCACAGTGAAAAGAGACAAGACAATAATGAGTAGGAACTGCACTGTATTCTCATTAATTCAAGTTGTTTCCAGATATCCAGACAATAAACTCAAGAAGTAAACATGAAAAATAAATAAGCTTTACAAATAGAATCTCCAAACCAAATGGTAACTTGTACTGAACTAGGAAAATACAGGAACAAGCACAAGACCAGGAACCTCCACAGGAACCAGAACATAGGAACCTAAAATCAGAACCCTCTTTATAGAAAAGAGAAGAGAATAAATAAGAAGAGAAGAAACCCTAATCTTTTGAGAAATTGACACCTGTCTCTCCTCAAATCTGATCTTTTACTCATCTTTCTTTTCAAAATATCTGAACCTTCTAGGTGACTTCACAAATCTGATTTTACCTTCAAAATATCTCTTTCATTCTTCCACTGAAAATTCCACCAAATCTGATTTCATCTGCAAAATATCATTAAAATCTAAGAAAATATCTTCTCACAAAACCTCCTAGAAAGTTCTAAAAAATCTAATTTACTTTTTCTATATCTGAATCCACTTGTCTGTTCAAAATCTAAACCCATCCTCTGCAAGACACCTTTGAAATCTGATACTATTTTCCTTTGATAATCTGATTTAAAAATCTGATTTCCAAATATCTCTGAAAAAATCAGATTATCTTTATGTTTATAAAAATCTCCAGGAATGCATATTTCTGATATTTGAGATAAATACATTGAAAACTCTACATTTGAACATTTCAAACTTTTCACATATTTAAATTCTTTTGAAAACTTTATTTTCTGCACTATTTTGCCCAAAAGTCACTAGAAATTAACATGTGGCACCCTCTTATTTGCTTTCATAAACTGTACCTTTAACCCTGGGTACCCTTTTCTTCCTTGTCTCCAAGTCGTTGAATCATTTTAACTCATCTATTAACCTTCGGCAACCATGCGACCACCCTTAATTTCTAAGTCGCAAGAAAATTTTACCTCATCCATCAACCCTAGGCGACCTCGCGACTGGCATCCGGTGGCTAATTCCATCTAGAAACCACACGACCAATGGCCATCTCCATGTCACAGCAGGCATCTCTGGCACTCGGCTACTTCGCAACTAACCGCTAGCGGTTAGTCGCCAAGTCTCGGTGGTTATCTCCTTAGGCGGCTAACATCTCGCGACTGGGCAACTAACCACTAGCGGTCAGTCGCCAAGTCTCAGAATCCCGGCGGTGATCTTCAATTTGCCTCCCGACTGAGAAACTAGGTGAAAATAAGGAAACCACAAAGTATACCAATTAATTCTGGATTCTGCAATTTCAGTGAAACCTTAATAAATTGGAAATGGAAAGGCTCTAGAAAAATGGATAAATGGATTGGTAGGAGTCTATAAATATTCAATTTGGTACACTCCTATGTTTGAAATATGAGGGAAAACTCAATTATCCAAAATGTTTACCCGGGTATAGATTTTCAAGACCTCAAAGTGGACAACTTAGCAATTCTACACTTGAAAACTTAGGAAATCAGAATTATTTACTAACAGAATGGTTCTAGAAAACTTGTCATCTGATTTCATAAAGATCTGCAAACTGGAAAAATTGGAGTGTGTGACCATTAGAAAATAGTACAAAAGGAATTTTCTCAATTGAATCAATTGGTCAAAAGTTATAACCTGTCAAACTAGGCTATTCAGAAATTTGAACAATTGCACAATGCATGATAATACTAAACTATCAACTTTGAGGGATTTGAAATCTAGTCAAAACACATCAAAATGACTTGGGATTCAAAAAATAGTATCTCTAATACACATACTCAGCATGCCCAAAGTGGCGGGTCATGACATATTTCTGGGTGCAAGATATTCAAAAGCAAACTAGGCTCCGGACAGCAAAATGACACTTTAGCAACATGCAGAATTAGGTGACCCCCTCAAAATGACTAGTCCATAAACATGTCAGAATTGGAAATTAGGAGCTGGGACCCACTACATATGTCAAATGAAAGGCATTGAAGCCTCTTCCCAATCTGTACCTCATGAAAATCATCTGGGCGTCTTTTTCAAGTATTCTAACTAAGCTTTCTCACACAAAAATTTCAAGGGTACTTTACTTTGCTTAACTAAAAAATTAACATGGTCACTCCAAATTTGTTCCAAATTTAGGAGTACCAACAATGGCTCTGACTGAGGATGGTTAAATGCAAGTTTACACCGAGAACCACAGATCTCTGGAGTAGCAGACCACCCAAAACTTCAAAATCAGATTTTATCTCTCTCTTTCTCCTTCTCTTTCTGACACCTCTCAATACTTTTCTCTCTTCTCAAAAATGGGGAAACCTCTAACTGAAAGAAAAAACACAACTAAAAGGGAAAGTGAATGTACAATATGTATATTATCTACAAGAGGCCCAAAGCCCGAAAGCTGAGATCAACTCTTACCTGTGTCATACATCTAATTTTCATCTCCATATATCGGAGGTAAACTGAAACTTTTTCTATC
Organism: Thuja plicata; assembly: GCA_018584345.1. NCBI lineage: Eukaryota > Viridiplantae > Streptophyta > Pinopsida > Cupressales > Cupressaceae > Thuja > Thuja plicata. Next base: position 6,057,297 of record MU225863.1, read on the forward strand.
ATGTGTCTGATAAAAAATACTGGCACTTTGTACTAACTCATCACATGAAAACAAATCTGGATATTCTTCAAATGAGCTTCCACAAACATTAGGCAGATTTTCATCATAAAAATTTTGTGGTATATATGTGTCACATTCATTAGATAAGAACATACTTTGATATCTGTGACATTCATCATCTTTCATTTGTAAGCCACAACTTAAAGACTCACCATTCAACTGAAGGGGGGGATACTCAATATCTATCATACTGCTTGGGCAGGCATCATTAAGTCCATTCACGTCCATCACTTTCACATCACCCAAAATCAGAGAGAACTCATCAGCTTGGATATGATCAAACTTAGGACATGGAGCAATAACTTCCTCATAAAAAATAGGAGCACCTTGCATTTCATCATCATCCAAATAACTCAAAGAAAAGTGGTGGGTGGGAGGGAAAATACCAACACATTCAATTTCTTCCTTTGAAACTTGAGCCACTGATTGACCATCATTTAATGGTTCATAGGAAAACTTAGAGTCAAGACAAGATTCAAAATCCACACTATTCTCTAAATCAGTACTCACTTCAATACTTAGATTTTCTGCATCTACTGAATCTGAAACCACACTGAAAACCTCATCATCTGATAAATCAAACTGAATTTTATCGTAGCCTAATGAACAAGGAGTGCAAGAAGAAACAATATCACATATGTCCAAATCAGAATGCATTGATTCATTTTCCTTGTCAAAATTAATATTTGCTGGACATGAAAGTTCAAAGCTTCCATTTCCTGAATATTTGAGATACTCAAAAGATAAAATCTCTACAATTTGTTCACTGTGAAGGGAACAAAAATCATCTTCTTCATTTATCTCCTTACTGTCTTCTTGCATGATGATGCAAATTTCTTCACTGTTGGAGTCTTGTAGTGAAACCTTTGAAAATATATCACTTTGTGTAAGATCGTCACTACAAACTCTCATGTCTGCATCATAACTATTATCTTGCTAGCTGCATATATCTTTCTCACTATCTTTCTATTCATAAAGCTTTATATCAATATCATAATCACCAATATCTTCACCAGCAGTAGATTCTTCATCACCACTAAACATATATTCATCTTTAAAACTTTCAATATCATTAAATTCATATTCATCAGATTTATCATCAACATCTTCAACAATCTCAGAATTTTCGGATTCACTATCATTGTTTTCAACATCAGATACATCTTTAGAAGAAACATCTTCTAAACCTTCTATCCATTGTATAACTTGTTGAAAAAAATCTGCCCTCTGAGAAATTGGCAAATTGTATGTATGAGGGAAACAAATTTGAACAAATAACTCAACCCATACATACTCCTGAGGAAAAAAAATGATACCGTAGCCTTGTAGCTTATTAGTGAATCTTATGAAAAAATCATTTGGTGATTCACCTTCTTTTTTGCTCATGTGTTGTTGCAAAAGTAACACCACACTTTCTTGAAAACTTCACCTCAACATATCTCTCTCTATTCTAATAAGATCAACTTTTGATATAGGATCTTTGAAGTTAGATATGTCATGTTCATCACTATGCTCCTTATCCTCATACTGCTCTACATCACTAATCTACTCAAAATCACTAAATCTTTTAGTAAAAGAAGCCTCTAATGCTTCAATGGATTCTATTGAGCCATGAGGTAGGTCTTTAAACCAGTCTCTCGCAACATCAACTAAGGACATTACAAAAAGATTCATCAATGCATCCTCATGTGAAATGTTATAACTGTCTACCAAATCAACAAATTTTCTAAATGTTTCTCAGCTGACTATTCACCAAAACCAGCAAACTTTGGCAAACACTCCCTCACCTTTGATGATATATGATTCGGGTATCCAGGGATACCCATGAAACTAATTGCCCCAAACAAATTATTACCCCTCCAATCACAAGAATATGACATCTTAGCAGTTGAAAAGATTACAAACTGCCACTCTTACGTATTACATATCTCATTCAGATCTTGCAAAAATGGAAGTAAAACTTGAGACATATAAACCTCTTTCACACCTTATTCCTTTTTTTTCTTTAGTGTTGCAATCACTTGATAAGGTAAATTATTAAAAATTTTGAAAATACCTTGATGTATTTGAGCTGTTGCAAAACATGTGTGCTTTGAAAACACCTTGTAAAGCCGCCAATTTGTTGCAGAGAATAATATTTGTAACCGGCTGAGATCCTTTTTTCCAGCTCTGACTTCTTTAAATCAGCAATCTCTCATACACCATAACATAGAGTTTTTTTATGATTCCTCTAATCATAAGAGTCCAAAAATCTACTGTCACTGTTGCTGCCTGTCCACCTTCTTTTTTGTAGTCTTTCTTCAATGTGCACACTGGTGCAAATCAGAGCTCAGAGTCGCCACTCACCAGTAGTGAGATTCTTTTGATACTATCTTGGAGAAACTTGCAACTTTCAGACACTTTGCAGCAGACAACAGACAGACTTGACTCTTTTATAAAACATAAGGAATATATCCTTTCTTTTTTTGTAACACATGACCCTATAACCAGACTCTGGAATATTTCAGCAAAGTAGGGCTATAACTTACTTATACTGACTTAATTACTTTGAATCCCCAGTAGAGTTGCCAATTTGTTGGCATACTCGGATGGGCAAACTCAATTGATTCTAAAAATTTTTAAACTGTGGAACATCAGAGATTTCTGAATACTTCAACAAGACTTTACAATCTCTTATCCCCAGCGGAGTCACCATATTGTTAGCATTTTTTCTTGCAATACTTACCTAATGATGATAGTATACCTGGTATACTCAGTTGCAACCTCTTTTAGGCAAGAGAAAAGCTAATTTCTAAGGATTGGATAATATCCTTCTTCATTTTTGAGCTCCACAGACTCAGGAAGGTTTTACCTTTTAAAGATTACTGATATCTCAGTCTATTTATTTGGTGGATTGTTTCATTCACTAATTATGAACCAAAAACCTCACTGTAACAACTTATAGAACACTTTAGAGATTGCAATGACTAACTTAAAACAGAGTACTATAAGCCAGGCTATGGTTTTGGTAACATAAACTAATGAGACAAGGATTAGCATCCTTCTTCCTTTTGATTTTAGGAGGGATAACCTAATGATTCACTCTCTAAAGAATCAACAAAGTGGACACTGTCCTGCTGACATAAGTCCTTAATGAGTTCAGCTCATTTGTTCTAAGAACTAGTGGAAATTGATTAATTTGTGTATAACTGAATGGAAAAAAAACTTTCTCAGCAAACTCTAGATCAGTGCCTATTCCTTGGGCAAAGAGTCAATGAAAACATATGTCTACAATAAGAAACTAATGCAATACTGAAGAATGCCTTACAAACTTCATACAATTCAGATTGGATGCTTTACAAACAATCTACTCAACTCAATAATTCTTCATTAGATCTTCACAAATATGTCTTGCTCTCTGAAATCATTTACAAAATTTAACTCTCTCCTTGAGAAAGACTCACAAATGATTAGACACACTACCTTGTAGTAGGTATATTTCAGATGCTTTACAAATGAACTATACTAGAGCATAAACCATAGTGAAAAGAGACAAGACAATAATGAGTAGGAATTGCACTATATTCTCATTAATTCAAGTTGTTTCTAGATATCCAGACAATAAACTCAAGAAGTAAACATGAAAAAGAAATAAGCTTTACAAATAGAATCTCCAAACCAAATGGTAACTTGTACTAAACCAGGCAAATACAGGAACAAGCACAAGACCAGGAACCTCCATAGGAACCAGAACATAGGAACCTGAAATCAGAACCCTCTTTATAGAAAAGAGGGTAGAATAAATAAGAAGAGAAGAAACCCTAATATTTTGAGCAATTGACACCTGTCTCTCCTCAAATCTGATCTTTTACTCATCTTTCTTTTCAAAATATCTGAACCTTCTAGGTGACTTCACAAATCTATTTTACCTTCAAAATATCTCTTTCATTCTTCCACTGAAAAGTCCACCAAATCTGATTTCATCTACAAAATATCATTAAAATCTGAGAAAATATCTTCTCACAAAACCTCCCAGAAAGTTCTAACAAATCTGATTTACTTTGTCTATATGTGAATCCACTTGTCTGTTCAAAATGTGAACCCATCCTCTGCAAGACATCTTTGAAATCTGATACTATTTGCCTTTGAGAATCTAATTTCCAAATATCTCTGAAAAAATCTGATTATCTTTCTGTTTATAAAAATCTCCAGGAATGCATATTTCTGATATTTGAGATAAATACATTGAAAACTCTACATTTGAACATTTCAAACTTTGCACATATTTAAATTCTTTTGAAAATTTTATTTTCTGCACTATTTTGCCCAGAAGTCACCAGAAATTGACATTTGGCACCCTCTTATTTGCTATCATAAACTGTGCCTTTAACCCTTGGTACCCTTTTATTCCTTGTCTCCAAGTCGCTGAATCATTTTAACTCATCTATTAACCTTCGGTGACCATGCGACCACCCTTAATTTCTAAGTCGCGAGCAAAGTTTACCTCATCCATCAACCCTGGGCGACCTTGTGACTGGCATCCGACAGATAATTCCATCTAGCGACCATGCAACCAGCGGCCATCTCCATGTCGCAGCAGCCATCTCTGGCACTCGGCTACTTCGCGACTAACCACTAGCGGTTAGTCGCCAAGTCTCGGCGGTTATCTCCTTGGGCGGCTAACATCTCGCGACTGGGAAACTAACCACTAGCGGTCAGTCACCAAGTCTCAAGATCCCGGTGGTGATCTTCAATTTGCCTCCCGACTGAGTGACCGGGTGAAAATAAGGAAACCACAAAGTATACCAATTAATTCTGGATTCTGCAATTTCAGTGAAGCCTTAATATATTGGAAACGGAAAGGCTCTAGAAAAGTGGATAAATGGATTGGTAGGAGTCTATAAATCTTTAGGTTGGTACACTCCTATGTTTGCAATATGAGGGAAAATTCAATTATCCAAAATGTTTACCCGAGTATATATTTTCAAGACCTCAAAGTGGACAACTTAGCAATTCTACACTTGAAAACTCAGAAAATCAAAATTATTTACTAACGGAATGGTTCTAGAAAAGTTGTCTTCTGATTTCATAAAGATCTGCAAACTGGAAAAATTGGAGTGTGTGACCACTAGAAAACAGTACAAAAGGAATTTTCTCAATTGAATCAATTGGTCAAAAGTTATAACGTGTCAAACTAGGCTATTCAGAAATTTGATCAATTGCACAATGCATGATAATAGTAAACTACCAACTTTGAGGGATTTGAAATCTAGTCAAAACATATCGAAATGACTTGGGATTCAAAACATAGGTTCTCTGATACACATACTCAGCATCCCCAAAGTGGCAGGTCATGACATATTTTTGGGTGCAAGATATTGAAAAGAAAACTAGGCTCCGAATAGCAAAATGACACTTTAGCAACATGTAGAATTAGGTGATCCCCTCAAAATGACTAGTCCATAAACATGTCAGAATTGGAAATTAGGAGCTAGGACCCACTGCATATATCAAATGAAAGGCATTGAAGCCTCTTGCCAATCTGTACCTCATGAAAATCATCCAAGCATCTTTTTCAAGTATTCTAACTGAGCTTTCTCACAAAAATTTCAAGGGTACTTTACTTTGCTTAACTGAAAAATTAACATGGTCACTCCAAATTTGTTCCAACCTTTTTCAAGTGTGTGTCTGATAATGCAATTGGTTTCTATAGATACTTTCTTTATGTTGATCAATGGTACTCCTCTTTTTTTAAAATCCTCTATGGGTCTGAGAAAATGGGACCCGTTGTCTCCGATTCTTTTTATGATCTCGGTAGAATGTCTAGGAAGATATATTTCTCATTTGGTGGACCTTGGATCTTTCAAAGGGTTTTGTACTTCATCCTGTACCCAGATCTTCTCTCATCAAATTTTTTTTGATGATTTGATTCTTATTGGGGAGGAAACTATAAAGGAAGCTAAGATTCTTAAGGAAACTCTCAATAAGTATGGGTCTGCTACATGAAAAATTATCAACTAGGCCAAAAGTAGTGTCTACTTTATTAATACTCCTGATAACAAGAAAATGCGAATTATTAATATATTGGGATGCCAAATTTATACTCTTCCTTCTATGTACTTGGGCCTTCCTCTCTATATAAAACCTCTGAATTCCTTCTGGATCTCTTTAGTGGACAAGCTCAATAAAAAGTTAGCTAGTTGGAAAGGCACCCTCCTAAGTCAACTTGATAAAGTTCATCTTCTCAAAGCCTCTTTGCAGAGTATTCCTATCTATGATCTAAGCCTCTTTAATATCCTGGGAAAGTATGATGATGCTATTGAAAAAATCCAAAGAAATTTATATGGACTGGAGTAGAAGAAGAAAAAAGGAAAGTCTCTTATTTCTTGGGATAAAGTGTGTAGGCCAAAAAATAAGGGAGGATTGGGTCTTAGGAGGATTAGTGTGATAAAAAATGATTTACTCTCAAAACATATTTGGAGAACCTATCACTCCAATGGTGAATGGAATCACATATGGATAAATATATACACTAGAAACTTCCCTACTCTTGACAACTTTATTTACTCGGATGCTATCCCCAGTGGATCACACATATGGAAGAAAATATCCACCAAAAAAAAACTTATTAAAGGTACCTAATGGAAGGTTTGGAATGGTAAAAGAGTTAGGTTCTAGGAAGACCCTTGGCTTGCTGATGATTCTCTCATTAACCATCTTGAATGGGGTCCTTCTACATTGAAGTGCAAAATAAAGTTTGATCATTTTGTTGTTGAGTATTGGGATAATGATTAGTGGAAGGACATAGATTTTATTAGCTCTAATGTTATACAACTCAAAAGTTAATTTTCCATGATTCTTAATGAAGAAGAAGATATTATGATATGAAATATAAACTCTAAAGGATGTTTTACTACTTCCTCCATGATCAATATGACATCTGTCACTAAGGAAGATCCACCATGGTGGTCCAATGCTTGGATTGAGGGTCTTGCCCCTAAGATTAACATGTTCTTCTGGATATTATTGTAGAATAAGATCATATCTATTGACAACTTGAAATGCAGAGGCTTCATCATTCCTAACCGATGTTATCTATGCTGCCAGGATGAAGAGACGGTGGAACACATTTCCATCCACTATCCCTTTGTTGTCTCTTTTTGGTTCAGTCTTTTGGATATGTTTAAGATGGACTGGGTTTTCCATGTGGAAATTTAAACCCTCTATTCTTCATGTAAATTTACTTGAAGAAACCCCTTTATAAAAATTCTATAGAGAATATCTATGCCACATATGATGTGGGGAGTATGGAAGGAAATGAATGATAATTTTTAGAGATTTGTGTTCTCTAATGCATGTTGTTTTCCAAAGGATTCAAAGAGCTATCTTGAGAATATGTATATCATGGGAGATCTGAATATGCTAACTAGCAAGGTGGATGATGAAATATTAGAAAAATGGAAGCTTTGAGGAAGATATAAGAAGAAAAATATCACTACCAAAAGGGAATAAGTTGTGTGGAAAGTTCCCCCTAATGGTTGGATGAAAATAAACTTTGATGGTGCCTCTAAAAGAAACCTAGGGCCTATGACTTGTGATGCTATATTAAGGTACGAGGAACCAAAATAGCCATAAGGACTCAAACTAACCATAAGACGAGGCTATGTTAGCTTATCAAGGCCTTGGCCTAGCAAAGAAATTAGAATTCAAAAATATGTGGGTTGAAGGGGACTCAAAATAAAATAGTTACTTGCCAAACTAGAAAATGTGATCCCTCATGAACTATCACAAATATCATAAATGCATCATGGGATATAACTTCTAATTTTGATAATTGTATTATTACCCATGGTTATAGGGAGATAAATGGTGTGGTTGACTTGGCCGCCAATGTGGTGGTGATGAAAAAAGATGTCAGGACATGGAACGTAGATGATGAATTCTCGTATGAGGTGAAATAACTAATCTTTAGTGATAAAATTCATAGCATGCAATGTGTCAGTATCATATCTAGGAAATGAATTATGAAATGACAAGGGTTATTAAAGATCATTATTATTTAAACATGGACTCTAAGATGATGTGCACTTTTATTATTATCTCGCATTATTTATGGGATTTTTGGGCTATTTCTCTGTTGTCTAGCATCTTATGGAATTACTTTGATACTAATAAACCATAGATAACTTTTGAGAAAATAAACCTTGACCGAAGAAACTTTGAAAGAGAAATGGGAGGCGACAAAAAAGAATGGATTCGATCTCTTACAAGTACTAGAGGATTAAGAAAGTGGTATGAGACATTCTTAAGGAAGGATGTTTAACTGTTTACATGGAGAGGTTGCATGGTAAGGATTCTGCCATCACCAAACATTTTGTGAAACACTAGAAGAAGGGTAGCTTGACTATGGGGAACCAGACTATTAAGGTCAATAAAGCTCTCATTTCTAAATTCACTGTTATGCCGCATGATGGAATAAAATTTTACAGGGACAAAAAGATGACGGAGGGAGTTGTCAAACATTTTCTTGAGACTGACAAGGGTAAAAGGAAACTTGTAAAATCTAGTAATACCTATTATTCTCCAAAACTATTATGAATCCTTGGCGCAAAGTTTTGTTTACTATTCTTAGTTACATTAATCTTAATGGAAGGTATACTAGGGCTTATGGTTACCATTTCATACTTCTTAACCACTTCTATCATGGGGATAAAGTTTCTTTTCCATATTATTTACTCTTCTCCATGAATGATACCATGAAATAAAATAAGGAAACCCCACAAGGTGATCATGCAATGCACCAGGGTTTGATGGTGCTCATATATGAACAACTTAAAGCCAAGAAGATTGAACATTAGCTATCTCAGAATTCTAATTCAAAGGATGAAGAAACTGATAAAGAATTCTTTGTGGGGAAAGGTTAGGAGAGAAATACTAAGTCTGATTCAAACTCCTCTTCTAAAAACATTAAAGGGAAACACATAATGCCTCCTAAGAAGATGGATACGGCTTCTACATCAAAGAAGGGCCCCAAGATGAGAGGGAAAAATCCCTACATTGTGATTGAATCCTCATATGATGAGGATGAGGATGATGAAGTTGATTCAAAAGAGGAAGAGAAGATTGTTCAACCGAAAAAGAAAGCTTTTGCCTATAGGATTAAAACCCTTGATGATAAAGTTATCACTTAGGGGGGGGAATGTTAAACATGCAGGGGAGGATGAAATGTGTGGAAAGAATTATACTAAGAAAGATGATGGTTCCAGGAAGGATAAAGAGGATCTATTCAAGGAAAATGTGATCTAGGACATTGTTTCCATCTCGATTGGAAAATTGGGAGTGAGGAGTTTCAGTAACACAATTGAATGGATCATTGATGACAATTTTGAGTTCAAGGAGGAAGTGAAGGAATTCCAAAAATGACTTCAAATTATTGAGGCTACGAGGCTTGGAAATATAAATCCTTCCTTGTGTGCATGGAGGCGATGACTCAAGCTATTGTTTTTGTTGAAGAAATGAAGGACTCCTTAGAGTCTAGATTCCAAACTATTGAGAATAGGATCACCCAGTTGGAACATTATGGGAAGGATAGTAACATGGAATAGAGATTGTTGGCTATGGAGACTAAGATAGCCAAAATGGATAATTGTCTGAATAAGATGGGGGACAAGAGCTATAAAATTATGAAAGCCTCTATAGAGCATGTTAAATTTATGGTAGGTAAGTTGGAGCATAAGAAGGGCTCTCAAGAAACTAAGGTGGACAAGGACATTGTAGGTGACACTCTTGGACTAGGAAATAGGACTAGATCTAGCACCAAGAAAAAAAGAGCCAAGAATGACAAAGATCGTGAGGATCTGAAGTCGGCTATGATAAACATGGACCTCATGGTGATAGAAGTGGCTAAGATTCTCAAAAATTTCTAGGCCTCTATTCTGGTGTTCTTCTGTGTTTTTTTTTAGATTTTTTTTTTGTTGTTAGGTGTTAGTTTTAGGTCTACTGGCTTTTTGTATAGGTTTCCATCTAGTCTTTTATATCTCTACTTCTTTGTTTGTTATGTTGTTTCTTTGGGGGCTGACCTAAATATATGAAGTTTTCTATTTTTTAAGATTTAGGGTCCTTTAAAACTTGATTTTCTCTTAATAAAATCTCTCGCTATGGAATGTAAACAAATGATATTCTATAAAATTTGTTAGAATGTAAAGTGATAAATGGGTTTACTTTCTCATCTTTATAACATTTGTGAATATGGTTGTTAGACATAATGGTCAAATAATGATTTCCGCTAACCACAATAGTTAAAATATATTTTTTGTTATACGTATGCAAAAAAATACTTTATCTTCACTAACCTTCATTAAATCACAAATAGACATCTCAAAATTCATATGAATCTTACCACTTATGAATTTAGGGGATCGATAAATGATTTGAATATAAGTGCTCCCCCAAAGAAATTAATGTGCTAGTTCACCGATGGATTCTCCACATTTCCTAAACTTGTGGAGTTCTTAGTTAACTCAGAAGAATAAAATTATCCTTTCCTCACCCATGTCTTGTTCATATCATTTCAGAATTCATCAACATTAACCTTTTCCTTCCCTTTATCATTTTCATCATTGTTCATTGCTTGACCTCTAGTATACTTTCTTTCTCTACATGATCTAGCAAGATGAACTTTGTTACAAACATAAAAGACCATATATGTTGGATTTCAGGATCCAACATTGCATCTAGATGACCTTAATCTACAATTCATAGCCACATGTCTATATTTGTGATAATTAGAATAGGTAACATCTGACCGGTTACCTTGATTTGTAGGTCTCTAAATTTTGTAATCATATGACCACTAGTTGTTGATTCTCACCCTGGACTCATTAGCTCTATGTTTGAACTTGTTGCAATAATAAAAAACTCTACAAAATTAATTAGATCTAACATTGTAGATATCATTTCTATCATAGGAGTTTCCTAATTTAGTTGTAGAACCTCTAGGTTTGACATTTGGACCAATAGGTTTAAAAAAACATACATTATCAATATTACCTTCCTTTTGACAAGTAAAACATACTGGTTTATACCTTCTCTTTCCAATGTTATGACTCAGCTTGGGTGTTTATTTTCCTCCTACATTGATGTCCTTAGTACCAGATTACTCACCAGCTTAAAAGGTTGATAATCCTAAATCTTGTTTCTCTCCATTTATTCTCTGTTTTCCAAGTTGTTCATCAAGTTTATCATAAAAATTTATGAATTTATCCAGTAGATTGTTTGTAGCCTTCAACTCTTCTTTTATATTTTCATTCTCTTTCCTTATTACCTCATTCTCTCTTTCAATATCAAGTTTTTCTTCATTTGAGTCATGTAAATGTTCCTACAATATAGAAACCTCTTTCTCTGATCTGAATAGTTTCTCCAACTTTTCTGTTAGGGTTTTCTCTTTAGTCATTTGGGCAGTTTTAGAAATCTTCTTGACATCCTCTGCAACTCTTCTTCTTTCAATTTTTTCAACCATCCTGATAGACTTGTTGAGAATTGTTTTTACACAAGTTAATTTCTATGAATTTGAGATCCGATTTCCTCTCTTGAAAGAATAAAAAAGTTATTCCCAAGGTTCTCTATGGTCATGGTACAACCGCTTAGTAAACTCAACTAAAGATAAATGTGAATTTTCATAAGGAGGCCTTTGTTGGTACATTTCAAGACTTCAAACTGTAAAACAAACTTTAGTACTCTTTTGTACTTTCTCAATCTCCCATGTATGCAATTTACTAATGTTGTGAATCTAATTCAAAACCTACAATGATTGCCTATCTTAACCAATTTCAAATAAATAAAAAAATATTATGGGTGACAAGAATTGTAAGAAAATTTATGGAAATGAAATCTAAAGGACATAAATCATAGTTCAACCTTCTTGCAAATTACATGGTAAAAAAATAGATACCCACAGAACATAAATCAGACCAAGTCATAATTCTATACCTAGTAGATGCAATATTTTAAAGAAACTTTCACCCAGATACAATATTTTCAAAAATCTATTAGATCGTTTAGCAACCAGATGCACGCATACACAAGACAATGTTAGCTTCAAATAAATAGAACTAATCTTTTCAATCATTCGTCATAGCAAGAAGAATTAACAACAAAAACTCCAATCTAATTGATTGTAGATCCATACACAATAAACACAGTTGGATCTCTAAAATGGATGAACAAGCATAAACACACATTCATCAATTTTGCATAGATAGTAGAAGAAATCACACCATGAATGAAGTTACAACAAGTATCTTTATTGCATAAAATATTTGACCATTTTACATTATTCTAATGCAATATATAGTGCTTCAATTACAAAACTTGGAACCCAAAATCTAGGGTTGTGATTACACTAAAATAGTGAAATAAAGATAAATATTGATATTACTTAAGAAATATACTCATAAGCTAATATTTAACAATATTGCATGGATCTTTAATTCATTTACATCTCATTTGTGCAAGAAATCAGGTCCAAAACCTCTCAAGAAACAAGATATAAAAAGTGGAGCTCCACCGTTTTGAACTAAAGTCTTCATCTAAAACTTGGAGTTGTCTTTGGGATCTTCATTAGAGATTTTTTGTGTGAATGAAACTGATTGATATCCTTTAGTTAAACCAAAATGAAACCAAACCTTCAGGCAGTGTGATCTAAAAAAATCCTTTATGCAAATTTCTCTCATGTCGGGATGACCCAAAAATTTTAGATCTCGACCCTTACTCAAAAAATTGGAAGGTTGGAAAATGGCTAAGTATAGATCCTTAAGACCCCTAAAATTTTGGACTTTTGGAGTTTGAAAGGATGAAAAATTGAAACTGATAAAATGTCTAAGTGTCAAAAAACTCCACTCTAAAAAATTTGACTAAGTCCCAAAAATGAACACTTAGTCAGTTGGTAGGATGTCCAAATGGGTATCTTGGAGCCTCTTTACTATCTCTTATACCTCGTCATAGTCTGCTACATGAACATTATTGACGCATTTATCTTTATTTTCTCTAAAGGTGATCAACTCATAGGCAAAGAGTTTGATCTCTTCTTCGTGTTCTGACATTCTTTGCATTTCCTCTTTGGATATGAACAGTTACTAGAGGTCTTTGTTAGTGTTGATACTAGTCAAAATCCCTCTGAATTATTGTACAATTTGATTTAGTGGGCACAAAACCTAGTTTTCCCCATCTTCGTAGAAGTCTAGGTTGATTCCATAGAATAATTTCTATATTTGCTCAACCCACTCCATAACTCTTTTATATCTCTTGCCTATCCTATCCAAGCATTTTTTGTAGAGCTTTATTTCTTGGCTATATCTTTGATCTAGGTTTCAAAATTATTGAGCTTTGACCCCTCATATAGCTTGACAAAAATTTGGAAGTGTTTCTTCCTTATTACTTTTAGGTCCTCTAGAACCTTTTTCCATCTCTCTATTTTTAAATCTAATCCCTTCTTGTCCCCCATCATGTCCACCAATTTGGTGGCTTCCTTGATGATTCTAAAAGGCTTCATGGTTTTTGTGATGATATTGTCACCTAATTGCTCAAAACTAGTCTTCCAATCTGCACATGCTTGAATGAAATAATTTGTTATACCTACCAAAAATTCTGGGGTACTTATTTTCTCTAAGATAGCCTATAATGAAGCTTTCAGGAAGTCTAGGTTGATCGAACCTAGTATTTTAAGAATGAATTTTTTTAGTGCTTCATTCTTCTATGTCGATGAATTTATATTTTCTCCATCCTTATCCATGAATCTTAGTGGATGCTTCAATCCAGAGGCTATCAATTTTTTAGTTGCTTCTCTAGTAGGTTTACCAAGGTCAACCTCTTTAAATTTGTAATCTTCTGGAGTTATTTCTAATTGGCTAGTACTTATTGTACATTCTACCTTTTGTTCCTTCCATCAACTCTTATTGTCCTAAGTAACATAGGATATTGTCCTTGAAAGTGCACTGGATTCACCTTTGTAGAAGGTTTGGCCTAAAAATACCATGTCTATGGCTTCCTCTTTGGTGTATACACTTCTTCTTGGTTGTATCTCTTTATTAAACCATGCAGGTTTAATAAAGGGGGTGATTGGCTCATATGGGTCAATTCTCATAACCGAAGTTGTTCCCTCTATAATTTGGACCTCTATCTCCTCCTCAACTTCTCTCACTTTCTCCAATGCTTCCATGATCTCTTAATTCACTTCCTCTTCCTACACTTCTTTTGTCACAAATCTTATTTTCTCCCTAGTAGTTGTATCTGGCTCCTTAAGTGCTTGTTCATGACGAGGGGTACTTTCTTCCCTTGTAGATTCCTTGACTTGATGGGGCTTTTCAACATCTTCCAATGAGTCTATCAATACTTCTTCCCAGAGACCTGTTACTTGCCTCTTCCTTACCTAGGAATACAATGTTGTCCTTTTGATTGAAGGTTCTTGAGTAATTGGGTTTGAAGCAAAAATGGGAGCATAAGGTGTAGGAGTGGGGAGTTGAACAGAAGGTGGGGGAAAGGGAAAAAGAGTTGGAATGATGAGAGGAGGAGGAAAAGGATTTTGAACAGAAGGTAGAGAAGTGGGTGCATGAGTTGGAACACTGAGAGGAGGAAGAGTAGGGGTGGGAGGTAGAGTGGATGAACTATATTCTGGATATGTATCCTTCCTAGCCCCCTTGTCTATGAGTATGTCCTTAGGAAGTTCTCTTTTCTTTTTTTGTGATTTTGGGATATTGGAGAGCCCTAGGGTAACTTTTACTTCTTCTTTTTTGTCTATTCCTAAAGCATCCATGGTAGATGAAGGCATCTCTATATCCATATTCTTCCTTGAGTCTAATTCCATGAGTGGTTTTTTGACTGTGGGGACAATGAATTGGAATGGAGGAGAAGTAAGAGTAACCTATGGGACCAATGGTACTTGTCTCTCCACATTTCCTTTTGTAGTATGATCAAGTGGGTTTTTTATTTGGTCCTTGAATCCTGCAAGACTCTGAAATTCAGAGATGTAAAAATCATTGGGACCAAGGGAATCCTAAGGGATCTCCTTGTTCCTCTTATTCTCTCATCCCTACACTGACTGGGGCATCCTTTTCTAGATCTTTCCTTTTGAGGGTAGTTGTCCGTGATCATGTTATCCTTCTTAAAGGCATATATTCTTCTTCTTATTATTCCTCTTGCAAATTCTCCAACTGTAGAGATGTAGAGGATCTCTTTCTTTTGTAGACCTTGTTCTTCTCTTCTTGGGTAATCTTGGGTCCTGTGATCTTCACTGAAGGAGATCAAATTGTAGTAGGAGCCTTCCCCTAGGTGACTTTTGATTGAGCTGGGGGTGGAGATATGCTCCCATTCATTCTTTTCCTTATTGACTTTTTCTTTTAATTTGAGACATATACAATGGGGCGTTCACATGCATGTATACTATTTATGATTTATGAGGTGTTGACTCTTTTAAATTGGGCATTACTACCCTTTCTCCCTTTTGTTTATCACCTTTGGATGGTGGATCCAATTGTGGCTTCATTAGAATCGGGTCCATGTTAAAGGGCCTTTTGATCCATTCCTTGGTTGTCTTTACCACATGCGTGGCCTTGAAATCAATACTATCATTTTCTTATTTATCAACTTTGATGTTCAAAATATCTCTAGCATATATTCAAGATCCAATAAATCATCTGTTTCCATATCCCATACCTTGGGTGGAATATAGAGTTCTAGGGAAACCTGCACAAACTCAAGGGACATCCTCCAGTAATCCCGAATCGTAACCTTGTAGTCATCTATGTAGTTCATCTACTGATCCTCCAAGTGAGACTCATGAACATAATACCTTCCCATGATTTGGCTGTAAGTACCAATAGGGTTTAACCTCATCCAAATTAGTCCAAATGGTTGCAAATAAAATTCATCCCATTCAAAAGCAAAAGGTTTACAAAATTTCATGTCTTGTAAGGATTGTGGACCAATTGACAGGGGAAAGTCCCAGTAGTGCTTCTTCTTGTGTTTCATATTCTCATAAGCATCAAAAAGTTGTCTTGCCATTTCAAAAATAATTATCATGGTGAAAGGATACTTGGGAAGCATCTTTGGGGTGAGATTTCACCCAACCACTATGATATATTTAAAGGTCTTTAATTGAATATAGTAGGCTTCGATTTCCAAAACTGTGGCAGCTACTTCCTCAAAGAGTCTCTTTGCATAGTCACCTTCAATGGAGCAAATAATCGCAAAGATGAAGGCATCATTCACAATCCTATAATCTAGGCTATTTTCATCCATGTTTTCTTTCCTAACTAGTTGGGGGTACATAGTGAATGACCATGCATTTTGTTTCCCAAAGGCCCTCTCTTTACTAACCCCGGGTACTATGTCCTAGTGACTAGTAAGTATACAACATAGGAAGTCATATAGAATAGGGGATTCTCCTTCACTGTCACTAATTTCTCATCCAGGTTGTCACTAAGGATGGTTTCCCAGTCAAATCTAAATTTCCTCCCCTTTATCCTCTCAATTAAAAGGACCATCCAATGCTCCATTTGAATTGATTGGTAGAGACCATATAATCAGCTCAACATGGTGACTATGACCTAAATATCATCTTTTAGGTATCCCCTTCTCATGTCAATTTTCTCCAATTTATTCTTAGGGAGAGATTGCATTAATTATTCCTTTCTCACTATGTCATAAGAAATTTTAGTGTTTCTTCCAAACCAGTCCAGTCCTTTGCAAATAGAAAAGTCATAGAACGTGTCAACCCCTTTTGGTAAGTGGAAGACATCTTCAATGTTATCAAGCTTGATATCTAGAACAATATCTCCTACTTTATTTTTCACCACCCTTTCATCAAGAACATAGTGGTGGGAAAGAGTCATGATTAGATTTGAGGATATGATTGAGACAAGATTTTTCACAGCGTTGACCAAACTTGAAAACACCAAAGTAGTGTAGTTAGCCAATCTCCCATTGGGGTGGGCACATTGGATAAGTAAGTCATTCTAGTCCACACTCTTGATGTCCATGTCTGTGATCTCACTATGGAGATTCCCCACCTTGAATGAGGTGTGATATCCTTTGAAAAAGTACTTTATTGGTGATCCAACTATCTTTTCTAGCATCCTGTGAATGAGAGGACACGAGAGGAACACTGGAAAACATGCACAATGAGAGGAAGAAACACACATGCCACCAGAGACAAAAAAACCAAAATAAAAGCACACATCGAAGAAATAGAGAAGACAAGATCTTGAAATTATGAAAAAATAAAAGTGAAGAAAAACAAGCCCTTTTCACTTTTTATAACTGCCTCCGACCGATAATGTGATTATGAGTTTTGGGCTTTTGGAGGCCAAAAGTATGATACTCATGAGTCACACATCTTAGGATTTTGGAGGCCGAAAGTCTAAAAGGATATTTTTTTAATTGTAAAGATTAGGTACTGAGAGGGGGGTGAATCAATACTAACAAACTTCTAACACTTTTGTAATTTAATCTATTAAACATCAACCGATGGTATCATTTACCGATAGTGTCCATAGTATTACCGATATGTTGTAACTTAAAATGATAAACTAAATAATAGTAATACATAATCAGATCCACACATCCATAACACATAGATTTTGGTCTCACAGAAACCCTTGGTTAGAGGGAAAAACAACAGTGGGGATGATATCCACAACTTCTCACTGGAGAAAAATGTTTTGTCAGTTAGGGCTTACAATATGTCACCTTTTGAGTGATTCATCAGATTTGGAGTAAATATTAGATTTTTAAGTGTATCTACATTCCTATTAAGACTACTCTACTAAGATATTTAATCTCGCTTGTGCATTTTTTACGTTGTTAAAGAATTTATAAAAATCTCACACGATATGAACTTATCAATCTGGTTAGAGACTACCCGGTTAAGGGATTTACAATAAATTTTAGAAATTGTTAGGATTATTCACAAGATATTAATGACCTTTATATGCTTCCTTCCAAATCTTTTAAGATCCCTTATGCTCTAAATATTTGTTCTCAATTCTTCATTGCTTTTTGATTCACTTCTCTACTCTATTAGTCCTTGTAACTTCTTCTCAACAACTCTCTCTATAATATGTTCCTTAGTATTATTATCTTGTAATCTCCTTAAATCATCCTTCGTTCTTGAACTTTCATCTTAGGGTTAATCAAAAACTTAGTCTCGATCAATCCATATACCATTTTCATGTTCTTCCTCTTGTCGACTTCTATGTGATTTTCCTTATGATTGGTAGTGGTCGGCTTCCAATAGTTGACCTCCTTATTATGATAAATCTTTTATCTATTTGATAGGTATTCTGATAGATATTACTTTTCTATTTGAAAACAATGACAAAACTTATCATAATGCTAATGATATTTCCAACAATCTTCCCAATAATTTCCAACAATCTTACCCTTTGGCATTGATGGAAAAAATTTGTCATATGTCATATGTCATATGTCTTGTATATTCCAATATACTTCCCTTTAGATTTATCATTGTTGTACTTCCCCTTTTCTTATACTTCCCCTTTTACTATACACTATATACAATACTTCCCCCTTTTTGGCACTCAATGCCAAATGATAATTTAATGTAGCATATCCTTATAGTTTATTAATGATGAACTTGTACCTATCTCCCCTATTCTCCAAAATTGTATCCCATGCTTATTTTAGTGCTTTCAATCCTATCATGTGTCCATTCAAGTCTGATGCAATTTCTTCAAGATTGTCCAAGACGGTTAACTCTAATGTTTGCACAATTTTCTCTGTGATTGTAATATTAGCCTATATGATATCAATATGTAGTGTTATTATACCTTATAACAACTCTTAGGATATTTCACAAGATAATAATGACATGTATACGCTTCCTTCCAAAGCTTGTCAAATCCCTTATCCTCTAAATCTATGTTCTCAATTCTTCTCTCCTTCCTCATTCACTTCTCTGCTCTATTCGTCCTCATAACTTCTTCTCAAAAATTCTCTCTATAATCTATTCCTTAATCTTCTTATCTTGTAATATCCTTAACTCATCCTTCATTCCTAACCTTTGATCATAGAGTTAGTCAAAAATATAATCTCAATCAACCCACAAAACATTTTCCTATTCTTCCTCTTGTCAGATGCTTTGTGAGTTTCCTTACGAGCGATAGTGGTCAGCTTCCGATAGTTGACCTTCATACTCCAATAACTCTTCCATATGTCTGATAGGTATTTTGATAGCTATATTTTTTTCTATTTGACATCAATGACAAAAATTATCATAATTCCAATGAGATTTCCAACAATCTTCCCAATGATTTTCAACACTTTCCCTTTTATGCGACTCAAACTTTTGGACTTTCAGGATTTCGTAGTTTTGGGATGAGAGAAAGGAAAAAAGGATGAAAAGACTTATCTTCTCCTGCAAAAAATAGGACAACAAGAAAAAGGATTAGAGGCCCAAAAAAATAAAAGAATAAAAAGGGAGTCCCCATGGCAAAGTGAAAAAAAATGGGGTTTGTGTTGTGGACCCATAACGAATAGTCCCGAAAAAAGGAGGAATGACCACGACACTTCTTCATAAAAAAACCACTTCCAGAAACTTGTCTCACAATATACTGAATATAAGTCATTAGTGGAAATATTCTTCCA
Source organism: Thuja plicata (assembly GCA_018584345.1). Classification (NCBI taxonomy): domain Eukaryota; kingdom Viridiplantae; phylum Streptophyta; class Pinopsida; order Cupressales; family Cupressaceae; genus Thuja; species Thuja plicata. The sequence continues at coordinate 6,076,995 of MU225863.1, forward strand.
CTAACTCCAAAATTGAAGTCTCCAACTATTTCTTCTTGTGTGTGCATTTGTTTGTTCATTCCTTTGACCTTTTGATGAAGATGACTCGGATGATTAATTAGCAACACTAATCTTCTCAATGTTGATAAGTTCATCTTGGGAAGAGCTCTACTACCAGGCAGGCATCCATAGCCTTGAAAGAGTTTCCCATGAGTCCCAATCTAACCTCTCTCTAATATCAGCAAGGCATCCATATCCCTAGTAGAGATTTCTAGAGTCACCCTTCTTCATCTTCAGATGATATTTGGAGGTTTCTCTTTTGAATCCTTTCTTCTGTCTTTACTAGTGGATGGTTTGTGCCCATTGTGCCTTTGAGTATGTTTTCTTTTGAATGTCTTCATTTCATTTATTTTGAGAATATCTGGGCAGTGCTTAGACTCTACTACCCTAGTACAAGATTATGATCACCATTTAGCGAATAGTGTTTGAATGATTCATTTAGTTTTCACACATTATATATATATATATCCTCTTTTCGTTACTCTCTCCTTTTCTAGTCGGGTGGTGATAGAGAAGGGTTCTAGGACCACTAGGTAGCCAATTCAACATGCTAGTTCTGGTTCTAACTAACAACCTCCCAATAAACCAATGCTTCAATTTTTGTTCTTTATTGTATTCTGTCATTTAGGATGATCAACATCGAACATCACTTTGATTGTCAATGAGAGGCACCACAACTTCTGGCCCTTGGGAACAATTTCTTGCAATATACATTTCCTTAGAGATTTTGACTAGGAAATACCCCTTCCTCTTACCGAGGACTATTTGAGATGGTCCCAAAACACACTAACCCAAAAACCTAAAAAAAGGAGCCTAGAAACTGGAAAAAAGAAGAAAGATTCAAAAGAAAGAACAAAAGAAAGAAAAAGAAAATGAAAGAAACGAAAATAGTATGCTACATGGGACAAAAGGCCAGTCCCTTCAGGAAAAAAAATAATGCTTGAGGAACTGGCCATTGACTGGCAATGCGACCAAATCCCCGTCCAATGTACTGATCCTAAAAGTGTTTTCTCCCAAGATCACTAATATCAGATAGGGACCAGTTCACAAAATTTGAAATTTGGTGTGGTTGCCCAAATTTTGTTTTTCCTTATCCCACATGAGGAAAAGGTCAAAGATCCTAAAAGATTTTATAGTGGCTCTCTTGTCAAACCAACTATTGACAATAACTTAATGTTTCTATTAGGAATAGTCCCAAGAGATAACTGAGACAGGGTGGGGGGGGTGAATCAGTTATCTACTAGTTTTAATTATTTTCTCCAATTATGTACAGAATAACATTAAGCATAAATACAACAAGATAAAACAGAATAGAACACCACAATTTTGGTTACGGGGAAACCAAAATAGGTAAAAACCTCGGTGGGAATTAGCACCCACAATGAACTGCACTAGAGTATAATGTTCCTTGTTAGAAGATCTTACAACCCTGTTAGGAGTTGATCTTTACAATGCAATAAGTATAGTGACCTAGTTAAGGTTCATACCCTGTTAGGATTCTTTTACAAATAACCTTGTTAGGGGTGACAACACACTGTCCAAGAGTACACTTCTCGAATGATGAAGGTTGCAACCTTCTGCGAAATAGATATACACTATATATGATATTTGAACTGTTTAAGTAGACCTTCTATCTTGATCAGTTCCAGTGAATTATATACACTCTCTACTTCTTCACATAGATCTTCAAATGATGAATGATATAGCTTTACTATCCCAATACAACTAGAATCCTTCTCTATTCTTTTCTACTATCTCTTACCTCTCATTTTCACTTGGCGATCACAAATGAACTACTATATGTATCTTCTTCAAAAGATATGATCATGTCAGATATAGGAATCCCTTCAATACTTTTCTTGTCGACTAAACTTAGCACGCAACATAATTAGAACCGAGCAACTCAAAATGAATAGATGCATTGCTTCACATAGTTTGCCCCACCAAAATAACTCAAATACCATACTTCAGATGAAACACATTAAGAACCTTTGGTTAAACATTCTTAAGTCATAACTAAACATGAATCCAAACACGCATATCCCAAAGATATGCACAACTAAAGAAACAATAAAATTATTGTCAGCTCTTAATAACAATCCTCTGAAACTATGGCTGGTGAATAGATTGACATAACTCAGCCTTAACTGCACTGCAGAATCTACATGTATGAACATGACATAATAAACATTTCTACAACATACAAGTACCTGCACAAGGCTCCAACATATCCATACTGAAAATTGAATACAATACACTGTTGTATATTATATGTTGTCATCAATGACAAAGATACAGGCAAGTATTTGCACAAAGGAAAATCTCAAACAATCTCCCCCTTTGACATTGATGGAAACATATGATATGAAAAACATGTTAGTAATAACAGAGAGGGGGGGGGGGGGGAATCAGTGGCCTCAAAAATTT
>MU225863.1:6115392-6182006 GCA_018584345.1 Thuja plicata
TGCAGTCTCTTTCATTTTGGCCGCCATAGCTGTCTGATTACTTCTATCCTCTTTCTGTCTTCTTCTTCTGTGTAACAGCTTTGCATGCAGGTGATCTTGGTTGCATTGCGTATTAGCAATCTCAACACCCACTTCATAGGAGTCAAACATAATTGCATTAAAATAAATAGGAGGCTCCTTAGAACTCTAAGGTTGTTTGTTATAAGTGTTTCTTCCATGTCCAACATTATCTTGGTGCATCCATGTAGCCCCTACAAAATTTACATCAGCCGTTTTGTACATGTTAGAATTATGAGTGGGTATGCTACCATTATTGGGTCGAGTGTTCCAGGGTCAATGAGGTCGTTGTTGCCTAAATTGTTTATCTTGTGAGTTATTTTTATTGGTATTTTTATTACTATAGGTGTTATAACTTTGATTTTTACCTTGAGGATAATAATTTGGAGCAACACGTGTTCATTTGTATCCACCTTGGTTTTGAGAAGGATTCAACTTCATCCTGGTTAGCTCATTGGATAGTTGAGATAGAGTTTTCTTTACGAAATCCAACTCATAGGCTAGGTGACTATCAGGATCAATTGGAGGCATTGTTTTCCGCTCAAAGAAGGCAGTGTTATGGGCCTCATAACCAGGGTAGGTAATGGCTGGGGGTGAGAAAGTGATTGGTTGTGGAAAAATTGGGTTTAGCAAAGGCGTTTTATTGGCTAAATCTTGATTGCTCATTGGAAATTGATGTGGAGCAGAAATGTTACCCAAGGTAGGAAAAGTTCCAACGTTCCTTCCTTGTGGATTCATTTTTTGTGTAAATGTTATGGCTTCTCTGTACACTTTCTCCATCATGTCTCTATCCGCGGGGGGAAGTTCCTAAGAAAAATTGAAGTGAGTGGGATTAAATCTTTAAGGTAAACTTGTATAACAACTGGCTCAGGTACAATGTAAGTAGATTCCATATTTTTATGCATCTTGTGCAAACAATGATTGAATATATCAACTGGCTCATTGGAGTCCTTTCTTTCTATTATGAACTGGTGATGTTTTGTAGCAGGATCCACATATAACTTGAACTGGTTTAGGAATTTGGTTTCAAACTTTAGGCATGCAGAGATAGACCCACGTGGTAAGTTTAAGTACCATTTATATGAAAACTCCCCTAGTGTGTATGAGAACAAGTGACATATTCCATCTTGGTGTGCAATATATTTACGGTTGAAAATTTCCTTGAAGGCATGGATTTTTTCTTCCACTGTCAATGATTCCCAGTACATGAAACAGGTGCAAAAGTCTCCATATTTTTGGACAATTCATGAAGTTGGCCCACCAAGTTCATTGGAGAACTTTGTGCATTAGTGAAGAAATATATTGGAAATGGTGGCTATAAATTTTGATTTTGATTAATGGTTGTGGTAACACTTAGGGGAGTGAGGTGTGATTGCTAGCCAAGTGGATTCTTCAGTCTAGCAGGATGACGAGACTAAATGGATTTTGATTTTCCCTTGTCACTACAAGCTTTGTGATGGTGGTTAAGTTCAACGAAATCACCCCTCTTTATATATTATCTAAGAACTCACTCAAAATGTTCTAGTGAGAGAGATCTGATATTATTCAGTCTCCTATCTTTTGGCCCTCCTTCTAGTGCCACTTTTGTTGAGCATTGTTTTTAAAAAAGTCAATTGCTAGGAATTCAAGAACTAATTTCCTTTTGAAATAATAAGAAAGTTATTCCCATGGTTCTCTATGGTTTTGGTACAACCACTTAGTAAACTTAGTTGAAGATAAATGTGAATGTTCATAAGAATTCCTTTGCTGGTACGTTTCAAGACTTAGGCTATTTTCTCAATCTCCCATGTGTGCAATTTACTATTACTGTGAATCTAATTCAAAAACTACAATGAGACAAACATATTATGGGTGACAAGAATTGAGAGAAATATTATGGAAATGAAATATAATGGACATAAAACATCATTGATCTCTTCTTGTGAACTAAATGGTAGAAAGATGGAAACCTACATAACATAAATCAGATCAAGTGACAATTTTATACCTAGTAGATGAAATCTATTAAAGAAAATTTCACCTTGATGCAAGATTCTCCAAAATCTATCAGATCGTGAAGCCACTGGATAAACACATACATGACACAGATTTATATTTAAATCTATAGAACTAATCTTTTCAATCAATCATCAGAGCAAGAAGAATAATTAACATCAAACTCCAATCTAATTGATCGCAGACCCATACTCAATAAACTCAATTGGCTCTCTAAAATGGATGAAAAAGCATAAACACACATTAATCAATTTTACATATATAGTAGAATAAATCACACCAATAATGAAGCATTAACAAAATGTATATTTATTGCATAAAATACCAACCATTTTACATTATTCTGATGCAATATATAATGCTTCAATTATAAAACTTAGAACCCCAAAACTAGGGTTCTGATTATAGTAAAACAGTGAAATAAAGTTAAATCTAGAGATTAATTATTAAAATATACCAATAAGATGATATTTAACAAGCTTGCATGGATCTTTCATCTATTCACATCTCATTTGCACAACAAATCAGGGCTAAAACTGCCCAAGAAACAAGAAATTAGAAGTAGAGCTCCACAATTTTGAACTGAAGTGTTCATCTGAAACTTGGAGTTCTCTTTGGAATCTTCATCTAAGCTTCTATGTGTGAATGCAACTGATTGATATCCTTTGTTTAAACCAAAATGAACGTAAACCTTTAGGCTATCTAATCTAAAACAAATCCTTTATGGAAAATTCTCTCACGTGGGGATGACCCAAAAACTTTGGATCTCGACCCTTTCTCCAAAAATTGGAACGCTGGAAAATGGCTAAGTATAGATCCATAAGACCCCCAAAATTTTGGAATTTCAAAGTCTAAAAGGCCAAAAACAAACTTGAGAAAATGACTCTGTCAAAAATCTCTACTCTCTAAAATTTAACCAAGTCCCAAAACTAGACACGTAGTCAGTTTGGGAGGATGCCTGGATGGGCATCTTAGAACTTCTATTATATATCCTATACCTCATCATAGTATTCTACTTTAATTTTATTGAGGCATTTATCTTAATTTTCTCTAAAGGTGATCAACTAAAAGACGAAGAGTTTGATCTCTTCTTCATGTTCTGACATTCTTTGCATGTCCTCCTTGAATATGAAAATTTGTTGGAGATCTTCCTTAGTTTTTTCACCGGAAAAAATCCCTCTGAACTATTATACAATATCCTTTAATAGGCGCGAAACCTATTTTCCCCATCTTTGTACAATTCTAGGTTGATGCCATAGAATAAATTCTCTATTTTTTCAAACCACTCCATAACTCCTTTATGTATCTTTCCTATCTTGTCCAAGAATGTTTTGTAGACCTTTATTGTCTTGCTATATCTTTAATCCAAGTCTCAAAATTCCAAAGCCCTGACCCCTCATATAGCTTCATCAAAATTTGGAAGCGCTCCTTCCTTATTACTTTTAGGTCCTCTAGAAAATTTTTCCATCTCTCTATTTGGAAAACTTATCCATTTTTTTTCCCCATCATGTCAACTAATTTGGTGGCTTCCTTGAGGATGATTCTAAAAGGATTCATGATTTTCCTGATGATATTCTCCCCTATGATGTATGATTTCCAAGGCTTGCTTGCACATCTACCAAGAAACCTAGCTTGTCCATATTAGAATCCTAATCTTCACTAGGATCTTCCAAAGGCTTAGATGATTAACTAAGCAATTATCTAGCTCCTCTCCAAGAGCCCAACACTTTGTGCTTCACCTTGAAAGACTAACACCATGTAGATTCTTCACTTTTTCTCCTACACTTAGAAGGATCTAAGTGCAAACTCCACACTAGCATTCACCATCATTCTAGGGATACTAAACATGTTGGAAACCTTCCATATGTTTCCATTTGACTCCATTTTGAAGGATCTCTTAACCCTTTTCAGTTGAGTTGAAGCTTTAGACCCCAAGAAGCCTAATTAGGCCTAATTCCTTGTAGCCTTTTTTGGAGACCTTTTCCCAATTATTTCAAAAACTTCCCAAAGAACTTGAAAACCAATCCCACATTCAGATACCCTTTTTTATTTTACAAATTATTTTGAAATTTTTAGTCTCCTAAGCCCTTCATACATAGGGTTCCTATTATCTAGGACCAATAGGGCTAATAGGCCTAATCAGTAGGACCATACTAATTTCTTACTAAAAGCTTGACCAAATGGATTGGTGAGGTCAAAAATCTCTCAATAGAGAAATATTAGTTCATATCCAACCTAGTACTACACTTTTCCTATATTGCACTTTCCTTCCCCGCATGAAATGTTCAATTCTTCAACCCCAAACCTCTAACTAGGCACTGGCAGCTCGCTTAGGGCTTGGTACTAAAATAGAAACTCGAATCCAAAAGACTCCTACCTCTACATATGTATAGACCAATTAATCCCATAACATATCCACCTAGCCTTAGGAAGATCCCATGGTTAGATTTCATGGGGGAGCCATGAAATGACAAACTGGTTAGTACAGTGAACTCCCTAAACTGTAAACAATTTATTTAAGACCTTAGCCTGACTCCTATCAACTTTCTTACTGAATGGAAAATTCTTAGAACTATCCTATGAACACAAAACAATTACTGAATCAAAGCATTCAATCCATATGATAGCACTGCCACACTAAAAATCTTGGGTTCTTCACAAAATCAGAGTTGCAGAGCTATATTCACTATCCAAAACTTGTTACAATGAAATACACTTCTTAGATTCGAGCCTCTCTATACATTAGATGCCATATTCCATATTTCTTGGGTCTTTTGGTCGATCTCCCACTCCTATCTTTTAGGGGGATCCAAAGGAACCGAGTTGCATGCAACATTTGCAATAATTGCAAATGTTGTCATGACAACATTGTAACAACTTTTGGCATCTTTGCCATTATTCCAACTTCCTAATTCTTAGGACCTCTAACATCTAGATTTCGAGGATCCAACTTCATTAATGGCCACCAAGCATCTCTTTGACAACTTTAATGTGTTTAGGATACATTCAAAGCTCAAATCCATCACTAAGCTTCTCAGCCTAAGAAAAATTAAAAAGCTACTAACAATGATTATTTTAGTGACCTTAGTCCTAATGAATAACTCACCTAGTCCACCATGCAATGACCTTCTAAGGTCTAATTAAACACACTACCTTGACTTGGCCAATGTCAAGTACAAGACAAAACATTACAACTATGGAGGTTAGCCTAGGTGTGCTCCTGCACCATCCTCCCTAAAACAAAAAGTTCAATCCACCCTTGGATTGAGTAGATTAGGGTCAATCCCCATCTTCTTAAACTTTGATTCTTTAATCCATACTGCATCAACATCTGATTGACCGTGTATCTTGATCAAGTGTTCTTTGTATTCTTTTGTTCTACTGTTCTTGTAGACTCGGGTATCCAGTATACTATCAGCTTTCTTGACTGTAGCTAGAGTTAGCTTGAGGTCTTCTACATCTCTGATCACTTGACTAAGGCTTTGATCCATGTATGGTGGTGGTCCTTTATAATGAACCAGGTCTGCAATGTTAAAGACAGTGTTGGAATTATATTGGAATGATGTACTGAGAGGGTAGGGGTGAATCAATACCTCTAAAACTTTTCTTGGTTAGCCCATTAACCCTTAGTCATCAGTTTTTAAATTATCTTATTTAACTGTTCATCTTTCTTTATGTATATGCAATCATAACATAATTTCTTTAATATGTAACCATACAAGAAACATTCATGAAAATAGATAACACATGACAGAAGATATGATATTGCAGAAAACTCATGTTAGGAAGTAAAAACTGTGGTGGGTATTGTTACCCACAAGAATTCACTATCTGTAGATAAGAAGGGGTCGGTTAAGGCTTATAATTGGTCACTTCTGATGACCTACCCTGTTAGGAGTATTACAGTGGAGATGTGTTAAAATCTACTTTGTTTGAAGCTTTAGCAACACTTTTAAGTGTGCACTCTGTTAAGTGATTTGTAAAGAACGGTTAAGTCCACCTTCTACAAAAGGATTTTAGATGTGATGCACTTGTTAGAATGCAACTACATAAGTATTTGATCTGATGATGTATGCAATCTCTAATTTCTGATAACAAATCTAATAAAGTTTCCTATGTATGAGTAATCATCTTTTCATGATTGAATAATACCTTTGTCTACTCATCGGTAGCCTCTGTGTGTTCTTGATAACTGGTGTGATCTGTTTCTAAAATTTGCATGAATTATGCCTTCTACTCCTTAGATTCTCTTTGTGGCTATCAACAATAATAAATTTGTAATTCACAATTGATTGAACATCTATTTATACTAGATTTTAGCTCTATTCTTGATTCACACTTTCGCAAGTTAACTCTAGATCCAAGGTTTACAACTTGACCTTTATCTTTAGTTAGATATGTTTTAGATCCATTAGGATGCTTTCAAACATTTACATTATGCTTGCTTGACCCTCAAGTAATGATTTAAAACAAATTAAAACTCTAAAAATAGAATTACAATGCTTTATGTGACGTGTAAAACTTAGATCCACTATTTGTGGGTTCTCTAATTGACTGTCGGTTCTGATGGTCGGGCTTCTCTATCAGTCTGTCAGTTTTCTTTGCTGTCGGTGTTCCTTTCTTGAACTGTTCATCAGGTATGACTTTTTGTGCTCTGTCAGTTTTGTTCTCAAAACTGTGTCATCGATAATTATCTTTATCTTATGTCATTGACCCATCGGTGATGTCCTATTTACTTCATCGCTGTTAACACTTGTCAGTGTTCATCGGTCAATTCCATACTTAGCATTTTCTCGTGACTTTTTGATTTGTTGGGTATGCTCATTGTCTACCAGTTATGCTTGTAGTCCACTGGTTATGCTTGTACCGATGATCTCTGTCAATGTTTTTCACTAAGTGTACTAATGGAAAAATAATGTCATCAATCTCCCCCTTTGACATTAGTATAAAAAACATGATATGTGCAACATACTGAATGTATTAGTATGTACACCTATGTATACTTCTTCCTTAGTCATTTGAATGAATTAACCTATGTATATACTGGCAAGTGTAAGTATATATACATTTCCTTATGTACTCTTTTTATATATATTGTACATAACAATATTTACATATATGTTCCTTCTGTACATAAAATACACATTTCCTTTCTATTCCTCCTTTTTTGATAATAAAGGAAAAGGTACTTACATATTGTCAAAAAGGTGGGAATGTGAGGACTTGATCTCCTCCATCATCTTATCCCATTTATCCTTCAACATTTCTAGAGCCATGTGCTCAAGTGATATCCTTATGTGTATATCATAGATATTGTCTACTATAGACATCTCTGGGGTTGCAATTAAGTTTTTGGCTTCATAAATATGCTTCTTGAGAATAGTAAGATTGGGCAAGATGTGTGCCTATAGTTTGGTAATCTCACCTCTTAATTGTGTTCTAGCATCCCATATTTCTTTCCTTAGCCTGTTAGCCTCAATGACCTTGTCATGATGTGCCTTGATACTGTCTGCATTTTAGGTTAGGCTTTGTGCACTCGTTGTGACATTAGAATCTATTTCTGCTAACTTGTCACTATTTTATTTTGTGAACTTTTCAAGTGTGCACATCTTTTGAACTAAGGTAATTACCTCAGCAATCATTGGCTCTAATTGATCAGTTAGTTCAGAGAGCTTTACCTTGTTCACTACCACTACTTGGCTGATCTTATCAATTAACTTGTATTGATACTTTTTCTCTACTTGTTCTTCCATAGCTTGTTCTGCATCTATATTTTGGTCTGTGATGGGGTTGGTAAGAACAACAATTTGCTCCTTAACTGTAGCATTTTGTTCAAGTTTCGGGAACAAGTTGTTGGAGAATGTATCTTGCCTTGTCAAGTGCATTGTTTCCCTGTGTTCTTGTATTATTTTCTTCTGAATGGCTTTCCTTTGGCATATCACTCCAAACTCTTGAATTTTATCACTATCCAAAGTAGTAATATCCCAGTTTGGGACTTCTATTACTTCATCCATTGTAACAGCCAAGATGTCTTTCTTCGATGTTTTCTTCTTCTTCTTCTTCTTTGGATGGGTGGCAGATTGATGTACTACCATTTGTAATCATTGAGATTGCGTTGAATTGGTAGGTGAGGGTCGAGAAGATGAGGCATCCTATTATTTATGTTCTGAGTCCACTGACTTGTTTTGTGAAGACGTCTCCTCATTGGTCTTAGGTGTATCAATAGATATATTTTCATTTTGTTTTGTGTCTTCATCCTGCTTGACTTCTTCACTCTTATCTTTTTCTTCAACCTTTCTCAATGTATCCTCAGATTTGTTATATGCTTCTTTGTTTTGTTCATTTGACACTTCATGCTAATTGTTGGTTGCATCTTTCATTTATGTATCTGTATCCTTTTGAGTGTTGGATGCATCTTTGTTTTCATCAGTACCCATATCCTTGGGTATATTATCATCTTTCTTAGATGATTTATCCTGACTTGATTGAATATCAATAGAATTTATTAATATATTCATGTTTGTCATTGTATTGACTGGTGCAATGTCAATAGTTGAATCTTGTCTGTCAATATTGCCCTTTGCGATATTTATGTCTTCATCTTTGTGTACTTCTACTGCAGGGTCTTTTCCTGTAGTGTCATTGACAATGTTGTCTAACCATGATTCATCATTTATATCATCATCTAAGTTACCTTTTATTGTTAACTCTTCTTTGGTAACTTCATCATCCTCCAAACTAATGTGAATTGGACTTGCTGGTACTTGACTTTCCTCACTTTTTTCAGGCCATTCTTCATCTACAATATCAACCTATTTCTGGCCAGTGATTTGAACTTCTTCACTGTCTAACTCAATTGTTGAGTTATCTCTCTTAGTGATATTTTCCTTCTCATAACTGCTCTCCTCAGTAGGATTGAGTATCTTGCTCCATTTATCATGAGCTTCTTGTTCTAGCTCTATAAAATTCTCTTCAAGAAATTTGTAAGCTCTTATTTTGGGTAAGAAATTTTTCTCATATTTCTCCATGATTTCATTTATTTCTTCCCTTTTTTATTCAGGAGGCATAAGAGAAAAAAGTACTCTTTCTCTTATCCTTTTCTCCTCATGGAGTGCAAATGTGAACCTAGAAGATAATCTAATCAATATTTCTTGTGGTACATCATGTGTAGTGAATTGAAGTGGGACATAATAGTGTCTACACATTTTAGCTATAATTTCATCTTCAATTTTATTCTATTCTATAGAATCCCATTTCAACCATTTCCTAATCTTAGGATGTCCAATAGATGAGGCTTCTGAAATGTACTTACGTATTTTATCAATGTTTTCAGAAGTTGATGTTACCTTTGTTGTTTCCTTTGCTTGTTCAATTGTAGTGTCAGGCTCATCCATAGCTGAGTCCTTTATATCCTCATTTTTCTGAACAAATTTCCTCCTTTTGGTAGGTTTCCTAACTATTTGTTTTCCCTTTGATGTGTTAGGTTTCCTTTTATATACCTTTCCTTTTATCATGGGAGAAGGAGTTGCATCCTTTTCTGTCTGACTCCTCATTCTTGACTTCTTAGGTGGAGGAGGAGGTGGTGAATCAGACTATTCTTCCTTTGATTTTTTTTCCTCTACTGTATCACCAATGGGTAGTTGGTCCTCGGTGATTTACTCCTTACCCTCTTGTTCCTTTTCATCTTTAGAAGATATATTCAAGTTCTTTTTCAGTTTCTTCACCATTCTGTTTGACTGTTTTACAAATTTCTTGATAACAAGATTTGTTTTAATCTTTTGTTTGGCCTCTTTATAGGTGCCAAATCTTTGTTGCTTGTTGTCCACTGGTTCATTTAGTAGTGCCTCAATGCACTCATTAGCTAGTCCTACTTTGATTTCATATTATAACTATGAAAGCCATGACTCCCTAGGTACTACTGCTTGGATATATGCAAAATTAGTATCTACCATGAAACATATATTTTCTTTGTGTTGTTCTATCAGATTTTTAGGAATCCTTGTTCTATTTTGCAACATTTCCTTAATGGTTTTGAAATTCTCATTCATTATATTATCAAAATTTGTTCCTAGTGATTCTATGAACTCACCAATTTGAATGGTTATAGGTCTGCTTGTGTCCCATGCAACTTTTCCTATTGAAGGAAAGTATTCTTCAAAGTAAAATTATATGCACATTATGAGGGAACCAAACTTACAAGTGTTTGTTCTTGAAGATCTTATAGTGCACATGTTCTCCTCTAGTTGATGTAACAGGATCTCTGCAAGATCCATCTTCTTTCCTTGTTTGATGATCTTGTATGTTGTGCTCATAGCATTACTTGATATGCTATTCATTCTGATCACCTGGAATATTTGATATCCAACAACACATGCTCCAAACTTCAGCTCTACGTAGGTAATGGTGTTGACCTTAAGTGCTCTTTTATCTGATTTAGCACCAGTCAATTTTTCAACTTCCACCAAGGATGGGTGCTTGTGAGCTTGTAGTTTATCGGTCGTAGGATAACCAGGAACCACATGAATAAAATCCTTTTTTATTGGCTTTGGCATATTAAGCCATACAGTCTTGTTGTGCATTCTGCTAAGAACAATCTTCTTCCATTCTATTTTGAAGACTTTGGGAAAATGCATTGCATTCGTGAGTCCTTTCACTTCCAGATGTTTATGCTCTTCTTTGAGCTTTCTAGTGTCATCACATAGTTCTCTGTAGGCATTAGCTAGGTCTAGATCTCCTATTTCCAAGATCTTGTAGTGTATATAGGACCTTACATCCTCTACCAGCAAAACCCTAGGTGGGATTCTAGAGAATGCTCTAAAATCGTTGGGTTGTGATGCTATTTCTGGGTGTAGCTTGAATTTGGGTTCAGCACATGAGCCTCTGCTAACAAGATTCAACATTTTCATCTTATTTTCCTTAATCTTTTCAACTCTAGAAGTCGATGTCATCACGTTGCAGATATTTAGGGATTTTTGCAAATAAAACAATGCGGTTAGTGAATGTGATTACTTACTGATTCTCTGTGATTGCCTGTGAATGTGAATGCCTTGTGTCAAATTGATTCTTGCTGGTTCACACTCCAAATTTCTTTGAAATTGCTCTACTCTACTTTTCTCTGCTCAAAAATTGTGGGTGCAAAAATGAGCTTACCCTTCGGGATTTTATAAATTTTTGTGCCCTAAGTTGTCATTAAAGCTCACCAACTCATTGGTATACAAAGACTGAGTTTGTTAGTAGAGGCATTTATAACATCTTCAGTGTCTATGCAAAGCATCAGGGTTACTAGCATCTTTGGTGACTTCACCGATGATAGTCAGTAAAGTGGCGAAGATAGCTTTTGTTGCCTCAAGGATCACCGATGTCTGTCAGTTTACACTTAGCTTGTGCAATGACTGATACATTTCGGTAAGTAGTGCTAACTTTTCTGTGTGTGTTCACCGATGCAAATTATGCCCAATAACCAATGGTTTCTTTTCAACAATTTAACAAATAACAATATATTGCATCTTTACTCATGCTAATATTACAATATGAACTATGTGTAATGGAACCGATGCATAATATAACTTTTCATAATGTAGTTCCATACATACTTGTGCATTTTGGTTGGATGTAGTGATTTCACCGGATCTATTGGATGGGGTGTCATCATTTGTATTTCTTGTTTCTACACCTTTAGTGTTTGTGGCTTTTACCCACATCTTGTTTCTCATTCTCTTGATGTCATCAATGATATTTCCATTGGGATGAGTACTTGTATCTGTCAGTCAATTTTTGCAATCTTTTATCACATGTCCAACCTTATGACAATGCAAACATGCCATACCTGGATTGGTCCAACCTCTTGACCTTCTAGTCCACTTTCTCATACAGCTGGTAGCAATATGACCATACCTTCCACATGCTGTGCAATTTACCCATGTTTTATAGTCCCAAACATATGAGTTACCTAATATTGTTGGTTTGTGGCGATTATCAGTTTCTTTTGGTGTCCAGGCCTTGTTGTTCTTTTTCCAACACTCTTCATGTGTATGCCCATTCATCCTGCAGGTAGGACAGTACTTGTCCATGTAGGTTTTCCTTTTTCGATTTGTCACTTTGGATCTGCATTCATATTCCTTGTGTCCTTTCCTTTGACATTTATAACAATTACCAATGAAAGTAGATTTTTCTTGAGAAATACCTTTCATTTTGCTTCTGCAGATGTTTGAGGTGTGGCTGGGTTTTCCACAGTGATTGCATGACAACTTCTTGGATCTTGGGTTTGTGAAAGAATTCCTTTGATCTGGTTGATTAGAACATTCACCATTCTCATTGTACCCCAATCCTGTGTAGTTGTGGACTCTTCTCTATCCATCAAGAAAATCATCCATCCTTTTGTTTCTATCTTCAGCTTTCTTGATTTTGGACTTTGATTTCATGCTTCAATTTTTCATTCTCTTCTCTTACCTCACCAATAATCTGTATTCTTTCAATGAGTTTTGTATTTAGTCTATTTTCTTCTTGACTCATAATAATAATATGGCTAGTAACCTCATGGTGATTCTCAGTAAGTCTTTGAATCTCTGATTCTTTCTCTTGCAGATTTTTTGTTATTTTCCTCCTATCATCAATGGCTAGTGTTCTTTCATTTTCATCTTTTCTTGCATCATTCATGACATCAATCATTTTTACCATTTGAGTTTCTTGACCAATTTGCAGCATCTTAATTTTCTCTATCAGATGTAGATTGACCTCTTGTAGACTTGTGATTTCTTCTACTGATGAGTCTGAAGCTTTGCTTGTTGATGATTCTGTTGTATCAAAGTAATCTTGTATTTCTAATTCTTTGTAGTCCTTCTCATTCATCCTGGTTGCCATAATCTTTCTTTCATCAAGAAGTTTTCTTAAGTTGATTCTTGCCTCTTTATACTACTCATAGTTTATCTACATCTGTAACTGCTCATTCTCAATAGTCATGTCCAGTCTGTACTTTTCCATCGCTCTGATATTTTCTCTTAAGTCTTTAATATTTTCAAGAAATAGACTTAGCTCTGATACCAATTGTTGGAATTATATTGGAATGATGTACTTAGAGGGGAGGGGTGAATCAGTACCTCTAAAACTTTTCTTGGTTAGCCCATTAACCCTTAGTCATCAATTTGTAAATTATCTTATTTAACTGTTCATCTTTCTTTATGTATATGCAACCATAACATAATTTCTTTAATATGTAACCATACAAGAAACATTCATGAAATTAGATAACACATGACACAAGATATGATATAACAGAAAACTTCTGTTTGGAAGTTAAAACTGCAGTGGGGATTGTTACCCACAAGACTTCACTATCTGTAGATAAGAAGGGGTCGGTTAAGGCTTACAATTGATCACTTTTGATGACCTACCCTATTAGGAGTATTAAAGTGGAGACCTGTTAAGATATACTTCATTTGAAGCTTTAGCAACACTGTTAAGTGTGCACTCTGTTATGAGATTTGTAAAGAACAGTTAAGTCCACCTTCTACAAAAGGATTTTAGATGTGATGCACTCGTTAGAATGCAACTACATAAGTCTTTGATATGATGATGTATGCAATCTCTAATTGTTGATAACAGATCCAATAAAGGTTCCTATGTATGAGTAATCATCTTTTCATGATTGAATAATAGCTTTGTCTGCTCGTCGGTAGCCTCTGTGTGTTCTTGATAGCTGGTGTGATCTGTTTCTGAACTTTGCATGAATTCTGCCTTCTACTCCTTAGATGCTCTTCATGTTTATCAACAATAATGAATTCATAATTCATAATTGATTGAAAATATATTTATACTAGATTTTATCTCTATTCTTGATTCACACTTTCGCAAGTTAACTCTAGATCCAAGGTTTACAACTTGACCTTGATCTTTAGTTAGATATGTTTTAAATCTGTTAGGATGCTTTCAAACATTTACATTATGCTTTCTTGACCCTCAAGTAATGATTTAAAACAAATTAAAAATCTAAAAATAGAATTACAATGTTTTATCTGACGTGTCAAACTCAGATCCACTATTTGCAGGTTCTCTAACCGACTGTCGGTTCTAATGGTCGGGCTTCTCTATCAAACTACTAGTTTTCTTTGTTGTCAGTATTCCTTTCTTGAACTGTTCATTGGGTATGCCTTTTTGTGCTCCGTCGATTTTGTTCTCAAAATTGTGTCATTGGTAATGATCTTTGTGTTATGTCATTGACCCATCGGTGATGTCTTGTATACTTTGGCGGTGTTAACACTTGTCAGTGTTCATTGGTCAATTCCATACTTAGAATTTTCTCATGAATTTTTGTTTTGTTGGGTTATGCTTGTAATCTACTAGTTATGCTTGTACCGATGATCTCTGTCAATGTTTTCACTAAGTGTACTAATGGAAAAATCATGTCATCAGATAGGGGACAGTCCACTGTCTTCCGACAGCTCCACTTTAAAAGCATTTTTCACATACTTTTCTAAGATGGGGTAAGGGCCTATCATCCCCATTTTCAAATTGTGTGGGACTCCTTTTTTAAGTCTAGACTTATTTAGATACACCATTACTAAGTCTCCCACATTGAACTAAAGTTCTCTTCTACTCTCATCAATCTTAGTCTTACACTTCATGGTGTTCTCTGTCAAAGTCTTCCTGACTATATTATGTATCTCCTACATTGAATAAGAAAAATCATCAGCATATCCACTTGCCTTCACTCCATCCTTTAAGTCTCTTATCTTATAAAATCCTCTAGGATGTAGACCATAGACTATCTCAAAGGGACTCTTCCCTGTTGACCTATTCATAGTGTCATTGCAGGAATATTCAGCCTGTCCAATCAATTGATCCCATTGATGACCATATTCCTTGGTCAAGCATCTTAATAGATTTCTAAGGCTTCTATTTACCACTTTGGTCTGACCATCAGTTTGGGGATGGTATGCAGACCCAAAGGATAAATTAGTGCCTAACCTTTGCCAAAGAGTCTTCCAAAAATGACTCATAAATTTGGTGTCTCTATCTAACACAATGCTCATAGGTAACCCATAGATTTTTACTGTCTCTTTGAAGAAGAGAGATGCTATTTGGCTAGCATCATTAGTTGTCTTACATGGCACAAAGTGAGCCATCTTGTTGAATCTGTCCACAAGTACATAAACACTATCCATGCCTTGTCTTGTCTTGGGTAACCCAACTTCAAAATCCATACTCAAACATTCCCATGGCCTAGTGGGAATAGGTAGTGGCTGATATAGGCCTACATTTGAAGAAGCACCTTTGGCCTTTTGACATACTATGCAACTTTCCACATACCTCCTAACATCAAGGTTCAATCTTGGCCAATAGTAGAACCTTTGAACAAGTTCTTATGTTTTGGTGATCCCAAAGTGACCATTCAAGGTGCCATTGTACTTTTCCTGAATTAAATTCTCCCTAATAGACCCTCTAGGGACACACAATTGATTTCCCTTAAACAAGAGATTTCTTTGCAAAGTGTATTCAACATATTTTCTATGGAAATGATTCTTGTATTCAGCATATACCTTATAAATTTCTGCAAAGTCTTCATCATTAGTATATAGATCCTTGAAGTGATCTATTCCCATGTTCTTCAATTGGATCTCTTGGATGGTAAGAGCTCTTCTACTCAAGGCATCTACCACCTTGTTGAGTACTCCTTTCTTGTGCTTGATATTAAAGGTGTAAGCTTGTAGGTATTCAACCCACTTCATGTGATTGTGGCTCAACTTCTCTTGAGAGTTCAAGAAACTTAAATCTTGATTATCTGAATAGACTATGAACTCCTTGGGGAGAAAATAGTGCCTCCATTTCCTTAAAGCCTGAACTAATGCATACATTTCAAGGTCATAAGTGAAAGGAAACTAAGTGTGCAGAAAATAGTTCCCTATGCCAAACTCCTGAGAAGAGGATCGTGCAAATTCAGATTTAACCCTTATCAATTACAGAATGATAATACAATAACATGCATACATAGAAAAATGAGAATGACACAATGATTTACCCTGGGGAAAACCTTTCGGTAAAAACCCCTAGCACTCCAAAACCTGCACAATGTATTAATCAAAACTATTACTGTTTACAATACACTTGCAATGCAAGTTCTTCCACAAGATAATCGACACTTGAAGACAAATCTGGTAGCATAAAAATGTTCCAACAATGCACTTACTTTTCTTATGATTTGCAGCCCTAAAAATTATTATATCACTTGCTTTCCTTTTTAGGGAAACTTCCAAAAGGCAGTCGTATTAGGGTTTTACCATTCTCTGAGAAAATAGGAACCGAAGCTTTTTTCCTAGGCGGTGCCCTGAACCACACGGTTTCATAAGAGTGTACAGTACTCAACATGATCAGTTGCCACATGTCTTGCATGTCTTCACCCATCATTGAATCTTTCACAATTATCTCTTACAAATATTAATGACCGTCTTAGGAATCCATCATAACCGTTTCAGTCATGATTACCTTACACATTTTCCAAAGTGTCAACATTTTCCAAATAACCCCTACCATAGAAAAGGGATGCCTAGATCCACCTAGACCAAGTTTGATCATCCTTGTCATCTTCCAAGTGGTGTGAAAACACAACATGTCCACTCAACTAAATCACAGAATGAATATCAAAATTAAATACATTATTTGCAAACAATTAATTATAAAACAAATAATATCAAATGTAAGGAAATATACAAGGTTGAGACACCTTATTCCTAACATTTTCCCACTTGTCGAACACCTTGTAAGAGCCAAAGGAAATAACAAGATTTAACTGCTATAGGTTGAGAGGCCCATAGACTCTGAACACCATCTAAACTTCTCTGTGCCCACAGGTTTTGTCAATGCATCTGCAACATTCTTTACTGTATCTACCTTCTCCAAACTTACCTTTCCATCCTCTACCATATCTCTCACAAAGTAAAACCGCACATCAATGTGCTTGGTTTTGGCATGGAAAGTTGGATTCTTCACAAGGCAAATAGAACTTTGACTGTCGCAACAAATTGTAATTTGTCCTGCATCAACACCAACATGCAAACATAGTCTCTTAAGCCAAATGGATTCCTTTAAAGCATGAGTAGCTGCCATGTACTCTTCTTCTGTCATGGACAAAGCGACCAAAGGTTGTCACTTACTCATCCAACTGATGGCACCACCAAACATAGTGAACACATAGGCACTGTTGGATTTCCTGCTGTCAATGTCACCTTCCCAATCTGAATCCACATACCCACGAATACAAACTGAATGTGTAGCTTCAAAAGAATTTCCATGATAGCATATGAAATACTCTGATGTACCCTTCAGATATTTGAACACTCTCTTAACTGCATCCCAATGTACCCATCTAGGTTTAGCCATAAAACAACTCAGGACTCGCACTGCTTGGGCAATGTTTGGTCTAGTACAGACCATAGCATACATAAGGCTGCCAACTGCACTCACATAAGGTACTTTTCTCATGTCCTCCACCTCACTAGGATATTTTGGACAATCATCCATACATAACTTTGTTCCCATAGAAATAGGAACACACAATGGTCTGCAATCTGCCATGCTAAACCTATCCAAAACAGACTTCACATACTTACTCTGACTCAACCAAAGTTTTCTGTTAGATCTATCTCTCCTGATTTCCATTCCCAAAATATACCTGGCTGCCCCTAGATATTTCATCTCAAACTATGCTGACAACTGAGACTTCAAATCATAAATCATACCCATACCCTTCCCAATCAACAACATATCATCAACATATAATGCAATAATAAGAAGGCGATCATTATCAACTTTGAAATAAACACAATGATCTGATCTCAATCTCAGAAAACCAATCGATAATACAAAGGCATCAAATTTAAGGTACCACATCCTAGGGAATTGTTTCAAACCATACAGAGACTTCTTTAATCTGCAAACCAAAGACTCTTTACCTTTCTAAATATAGTGCTTAGACTGTGACATATAGATCTCTTCCTCTAAATCACTATGAAGGAAAGTTGTCTTCACATCCATCTGTTCTACATCTAAATCATACGATTCTGCTAGAGATAATAGAAATCTAATGGATGTAAGCTTTGAAACAAGAGAGAATATTTCACCATAATCAATTCCCTCCACCTGTGAATACCCCTTTGCAACCAATCTAGCCTTGTACCTCTCAACACTGCCATCTACACAGAATTTCTTCTTAAACACCCATTTGCTTCCAACAGGTTTCCGTCCTTTAGGCAAAGGTACTAGGTCCCAAGTTTTGTTGTTCTCCAATGAAGCCATCTCATCAACCATGGCCTCAATCTAGGAACCTGCATCTTCCATACCTATAGCCTCTTTCACAGATCTAGGCTCATTAGTTTTTGTAATCAAGGCATAAGCACAACTGGAATCTAACATAGAAAATCCAAACCTCTCTGGTTGCTTTCTTTCTCTCATGGATCTCCTGAAGGGCTGAGGTTGAGGTTGTTCTACCTCTTCTTCTAAATTTTTAGAGCTGCTAGAGCTCTCCTCACCATCACGGTGTCTCTGTTCAATCTTCTTAGGGGTAGGAGGCAACTGGACAACATCTTCTTTCATTTCTTTTTCATCTGGTTGTAGCACAGTAGGAGAAGGTGTTAGCTCTCTAAAAATAACATTTCTACTATACAACACCTTACCAATCACAAGATCCCAAAGCTTGTATCTTTTCACACCAAAATTTTAGGTGATGAAGATACATTTTACAACCTTGTTTTCCAACTTAGATCTTCTCTCCTTAGGCACATGTGCATAAGCTTCACAACCAAAAACATGAAGATGTCTAACTGAAGGCTTCTTACTAGACCACACCTCCATGGGTGTCATACCAACAAGAGCTGATGTAGGAGATCTGTTATCCAGATAGAAAGTAGTGGCCATAGCCTCATCCCAAAACCTTTGTTTGAGGCAAACTCCACTAAGCATACTCCTAGCCTTCTCCATCAATGTCTTATTCAGTCTTTTTGCAACTCCATTTTTTTGTGGTGTATAAGGAGTTTTCGTATGCCTCTCAATCGCTCGTTCTTTACAGAACTATTCAAACTCTGCCGAACAAAACTCACCACCATTGTCAGTTCTCACACACTTAATTCTTTTACCAGTCTGATTCTCTATGAGAGCTTTAAAGTCCTTGAACCGACTGAAAAAATGTGTCTTTCTTTTAAGGAAATAAATCCATGTCCTTCTACTGTAATCATCTGTAAAAGATACAAAATATATAGATTTGAAGAGTGAAGGAACTTTAATAGGACCAAACACATCCGAATGGATAAGATCCAAAATATTTGAAGACTTGTGAGATTTAGAGTAAAACTGAACATGATTTTGCTTACCATAAACACAGTGTTCACAAAAGTCAAACTTGAGATTACAATCATTTATCCCCTCAATGAGTTTTTTATTTTTTAGGGTTCCGAGACACTTCTCACCAATGTGGCCAAATCTCATATGCCACAACATTGTCTTTTATACATGAAGTTTTCCTTCTAATGTGTTAGAACCCTTAGGTACACTTTCTGCACTACCATTGAAACCCATCACCACAGACTTTTTCACTGTTGGTTGAGATGGTGGAGATGAAGTGACTGATGCTCTTTTCCTTGAGACACAAGAACTATTGAACTATGAAGTGCAAGAATCTAACTGAATCAGGGTACTTCTCCTAGTACCTTTCGTGAGCACCATAGATCCTCTAATCATCTTGCATCCTTATTTCAAAAAAAAACTTGCACACCTACATCATTCAACATACTTACAAATAATAGGTTTCATGCCAAACCTAGGATGTGCATTACCCCATTGATCCCCTTTACTCATCCATCAGGGAATCTGATAGTGATTCTTCCTCATCCAACTATCTCTAGGTGAGAACAATCACCTAGGTACACTTTTCCACCATCAAAATCCTCATACTTTGAGAACCAACTTTGATGAGAGGTCATGTGAAAAGACCCACCCAAGTCAATTAACCACACATCATCAGATGCATGAGTGGCCAAGGTTGTAACAAAACCATTGCCATCTTCTTGAGATTTTTTAGAATTTGAATCTAGGCTTTTCTTCTTCTTCTTTAGCTCTTTGTAGTCCTTATGGAAGTGCCCAGTCTTACCATAGTTCCAACATGTTACCTTAGACTTTCTAGGATTTTTTGATTTCCCATGGGATTTGGATCTACCCTTTTCAGACTTCCTGTCATTTTTCTTTCCTTTGTCTTTGGATCTACCATGAATAGCAAGGGCTTCCTTGGTTGAATCAGAGGTCTTTCATCGTATCTCCTCAAATAGCAGTGAAGAGACCACATAATGCATTTGGAAAGTGACAATAGTACTCCCAAGGGCCATCACAAGATGGTCCCATGAATCTGGCAAGGAACATAGAAGGGTCATACATCGATCCTCCTCCTCCAACTTGACACTGGTTGATGTCAACTGTGCAATAAGCATGTTATACACATTCAGGTGATCTACAATAGATCCTCCATCCTCCATTCTCAGAGAATATAACTTCTTTCTCAGGAATAATTTGTTCACCAAGGACTTAGCCTGATACATAGACCCAAGCCGTGTCCACAATTTTTTTGAGGTCTTCTCATCGAGAACATTCAGGAGAACAAAATCTGCTAGATAAAGTCTAATGAGACCCTTAGCTTTCCAATCCTTGAGATCCCAATCTTCTTGAGGCATGTTTACTAGTTTTATATCATTATCAACTGCCTCCCATACATCACGGTCTACGAGCATTTCTTCCATCATGAGTTTCCACAACTCAAAGTTTGTGTCATTGAACTTTTCCACCTCCATTCTACTATATGAAGAACCTATCATCTCTTCCTGCAATAAGGTTATGAATACTCTGTAACAATACTCCCACTGAACTAGAGATTAGCTCCAAAACCCCATACCCTAAAAAATAGAACCAAAACTGGCTAGGCTCTGATACCAACTTAAAGGAAACTAAGTGTGTGGAAAATAGTTCCCTACGCTAAGCTCCCGAGAAGAGGATCGTGCAAATTCAGATTTAACCCTGATCAATTACATAATGATAATACAGTAACATGCATACATAGAAAAATGAGAATGAAACAATGATTTACCCTAGGGAAAACCTTTTGGTAAAAAACCCCAGCACTCCAAAACCTATACAATGTATTAATCAAAACTATTACTATTTACAATACACTTGCAATGCAAGTTCTTCCACAAGATAATCGACACTTGAAGACAAATCTAGTAGCATAAAAATGTTCCAACAATACACTTACTTTTCTTCTGATTTGCAACCCTAAAAACACTTATATCATGCACTTCACTTTTTAGGGCAACTTCCAAAAGGCAGTCGTATTAGGGTTTTACCATTCTTTGAGAAAATAGGAACCCAAAATTTTTTTCTGGGTTGATGCCCTGAACCCCATGATAACATAAGAGTATACAGTACTCAACATGATACATTTCCACATGTCTTGCATGTCTTCACCCGTCATCTAATTTTTCACAATTATCTCTTACAAATATTAATGACCATCATAGGAATCCATCATAACTGTTTCAATCATGATTACCTTACACATTGTCCAAAGTGCTGACATTTGGCAAATAACCTCTACCACAGAAAAGGGATGCCTAGATCCACCTAGACCAAGTTTGATCATCCTTGTCATCTTCCAAAGTAGAGTGAAAACACAACATGTCCACTCAACTAAATGACAAAACAAATATCAAACTTAAATAGATTATTTGCAAACAATTGATTGTAAAAAAAATAATATCAAATGTACATAAATATACAAGGTTGAGAGACCTTATTCCTAACATTCTCCCACTTGTAGAACACCTTATAAGAGCTAAAGGAAATAACAAGATTTAACTGCTATAGGTCGAGAGGCCCATAGACTCCGAACACCGTTTGAACTTCTCTGTGCCCACAAGTTTTGTCAATGCATTCGCAACATTCTTTACGTATCTACCTTCTCCAAACTTACCTTTCCATCCTCTACCATATCTCTCACAAAGTGAAACTGCACATCAATGTGCTTGGTTCTGGTATGGAAAGTTGGATTCTTCTCAAGGAAAATAGCACTCTAACTATCGCAACAAATTGTAATCTATCCTGCATCAACACCAACATCTGAACATAGTCTCTTAAGCCAAATGGACTCCTTACAAGCATGAGTAGATTCCATGTACTCTACTTATTTCATAGAAAAAGTGACCATAGGTTGTCGCTTACTCATCCAACTAATGGCACCACCAAATATATTGAACACATAGGCACTGGTGGATCTCCTCCTGTCAATGTCACCTGGCCAATCTGAATCCACAAACCCACGAATACAAACTGAATGTGGAGCTTCAAAAGAGTTTCCATGATAGCATATGGAATACTCTAATGTACCCTTTAGATATCTGAACACTCTCTTAACTACATCCTAATGTACCCATCCAGGTTTAGCCATAAAGAAACTAAGGACTCCCACTGCTTGGGCAATGTCTTGTCTAGTACAAACCATAGCATACATAAGCCTGCCAGCTACACTCACATAGGGTACTTTTCTCATGTCCTCCACCTCACTAGGAGATTTTGGACAATCTTCCATAGATAAAAATTTTCCCATAGAATCAGGAACACACAATGGTCTGCAATCTGCCATGCTAAACCTGTCCAAAATAGACTTCACATACTTACTCTGACTCAACCAAAGTTTTCTGTTAGATCTATCTCTCCTGATTTCCATTCCCAAAATATACCTGGCTGCCCCTAGATCTTTCATCTCAAACTGTGTTGACAACTAAGACTTCAAATCATAAATCATACCCATACCCTTCCCAATCAACAACATATCATCAACATATAATGCAATAATAAGAAGGTGATCATTGTCAACTTTTAAATAAACACAATGATATGATTTCGATCTCAGAAAACCAATCGATAATACAAAGGCATCAAATTTAAGGTACCACATCCTAGGGGATTGTTTCAAACCATACAGAGACTTCTTTAATCTGCAAACCAAAGGCTCTTTACCTTTCTGAATATAGTGCTCAGGTTGTGACATATAGATCTCTTCCTCCAAATCACCATGAAGAAAAGTTGTCTTCACATCCATCTATTCTACCTCTAAATCATACAATGTTGCTAGAGGTAACAGATGTCTAATGGATATAAGATTTGCAATAGGAGAGAATATTTCACCATAATCCATTCCCTCCACCTGTGAATACCCCTTTGCAACCAATCTGGCCTTATACCTCTCAACACTTCCATCTGCACATAATTTCTTCTTAAACACCCATTTGCTTCCAACAGGTTTCTGTCCTTTAGGCAAAGGTACTAGGTCCCAAGTTTTGTTCTTCTCTAATGAATCTATCTCATCATCCATGGCCTCAATCTAGGAACCTGCATCTTCCATACCTATAGCCTCTTTCATAGATCTAGGCTCATCAGTGTTTGTAATCAAGGCATAAGCACAACTGGAATCTAACATAGAAAATCCAAACCTCTCTAGTTGCTTTCTTTCTCTCATGGATCTCCTCAAGGGATAAGGTTGAGGTTTTTCTACCTCTTCTTCTAAATTTTTAGAGTTTCTAGAGCTCTCCTCATCATTAGATCCATCATGGTGTCTCTATTCAGTCTTCTTAGGGGTAGGAGGCAACTGAATAACATCTTCTTTCATTTCTTTTTCATTTGGCTGTAGCACAATAGGAGAAGGTGTTAGCTCTCTAAAAATAACATTTCTTCTATACAACACCTTACCAATCATAGGATCCCAAAGCTTGTATCCTTTCACACCAACATTGTATTCAATGCAGATAAATTTTACAGCCTTGTTTTCCAACTTAGTTCTTCTCTCCTTCGGCACATGTGCATAAGGTTCACAACCAAAAACACAAAGATGTATAATTGAAGGCTTCTTACTAGACCACACGTCCATGGGTTTCTTATCAAAAAGAGATGATGTAGGAGATCTATTAACTAGATAGCAAGTAGTGGCCACAACTTCAGCCCAAAACCTTTGTTCGAGGCCACCTCCACTAAGCATACTCCTAGCCTTCTCCATCAATGTCCTGTTCATTATTTCTGCAACTCCATTTTCCTGCGGGGTAAAAGGAGTTGTCTTATGCCTCTCGATCCCTCATTCTTTACAGAACTGTTCAAACTCTGCCAAACAAAAATCACCACCATTTTTAGTTCTCACACACTTAATTCTTTTACAGTCTGATTCTCTACGAGAGCTTTAAATTCCTTGAACCGACTGAAAACATGTGTCTTGATTTTAAGGAAATAAATCCATGTCCTTCTACTATAATCATCTATAAAAGATACAAAATATATAGATTTGGAGAGTGAAGGAACTTTAATAGGACCAAACACATCCGAATGGATAAGATCCAAAATACTAGAAGACTTGTGAGAACTGGAGTAAAACTAAACACGATTTTACTTACCATAAATACAGTGTTCACAGAAGTCAAACTCGAGATTACAATCATTTATCCCCTCAACAAGGTTTTTATTTTTCAGGGTTCTGAGACCCTTCTCACCAATGTGGCCAAATCTCATATGCCACAACATTGTCTTTTCTATAGGAAGTTTTCCTTCCAAAGTTTTAGCACCCTTAGGTACACTTGCTACACCACCATTGGAACCCATTACCATAGACTTCTTCACCACTGGTTTAGATGGTGGAGATGAAGTGACTAATGCTCTCTTCCTTGAGACAGAAGAACTATTGCACTATGAAGTGCAAGCATCCAGCTGAAACATGGTACCTCTCCTAGTACCTTTTCTGAGCACCATAGATACTCTAATCATCTTGCATCCTTCTTTCAAAAAAACAACTTGCACACCCGCATCATTCAGCATACTTATAGATAATAGGTTTCATGCCAAAACTGGGATGTGCATTACCTCGTTGACCCCCTTTACTCATCCATCAGGGAATTTGATAGTGACTCTTCCTCCTCCAACTATCTCTAGGTGAGAATCATCACCTAGGTACACCTTTCCACCATCAAACTCCTCATACTTTGAGAACCAACTTCGATGAGAGGTCATGCGAAAAGAAGTGCCCGATTCAATCAGCCACACATCAATAGATGCATGAGTGGCCAAGGCTGTGACAAAAGCATCGCCATCTTCTTAAGATTTTTTAGAATCTAAATTTGGGATTTTCTTCTTATTATTTGGCTCTTTGCAGTCCTTACAGAAGTGCCCAATCTTACCATAATTCCAACATGTTACCTTAGAATTTCCAGGAGTCTTTGATTTCCCACGGGATTTGGATCTACCATTTTCAGACTTCTTGTCATTTTTTCTGTCCTCTGTCTTTGGATCTACCACGAACAGCAAGTTCTTTCTTGGTTGAATAGGAGGTCTTTCTTCACATCTCCTCAGATAGAAGTTAAGACACCACATTATCCATTTTGAAAGTGACAATAATACTCCCAAGGTCCATCACAAGATGGTCCCATGAATCTGGCAAGGAACATAGCAGGGTCATACATCGATCCTCCTCGAACTTGACACTGGTTGATGTCAACTATGCAATCAACATGTTAAACGCATTCAGGTGATCTGTAATGGATCATCCTTCCTCCATTCTCAGAGAATATAGATTCTTTCTAAGGAACAATTTGTTCACCAAGGACTTGGTTTGATACACAGACCCAAGCCATGTCCACAATTTGTTTGCAGTCTTCTCATCGAGAACATTCAGGAGAACAAAATCTGCTAGACAAAGTCTAATGAGACCCTTATCTTTCCGATCCTTGAGATCCCAATCTTATTGAGGCATGTTTACTAGCTTGATATCAATATCAACTGCCTCTCATACATCACGGTCTACAAGCATGTCTTCCATCTTGAGTTTCCACAACTCAAAGTTTGTGCCATTGAACTTTTCCACCTCCATTCTATTGTATGAAGAACCTTCCATCTCTTCCTAAAATAAGGTTATGAATACTCTACAACAATACTCTCACTAAACTGGAGATTAGCTCAAAAAACCTATACCCTAACAAATAGAACCAAAACTGGCCAGGCTCTGATACCAACTAAAAGGAAACTAAGTGTGTGGAAAATAGTTCCCTATGCTAAACTCCCGAGAAGAGGATTGTGAAAATTTAGATTTAACCCTTATCAATTATAGAATGATAATACAATAACATGCATTCATAGAAAAATGAGAATGACACAATGATTTACCCTGGGGAAAACCTTTCGGTAAAAAACCCCAGCACTCCAAAACCTGTACAATGTATTAATCAAAACTATTACTGTTTACAATACACTTGCAATGCAAGTTCTTCCATGAGATAATCGACACTTGAAGACAAATTCAACAGCATAAAAATGTTCCAACAATACACTTACTTTTCTTCTGATTTGCAACCCAAAAAATGCTTATATCATGCACTTCCCTTTTTAGGGCAACTTCCAAAATGTAGGCGTATTAGGGTTTTAACATTCTCTGAGAAAATAGGAACCCCATAGTTGCATAAGAGTGTATAGTACTCAACATGATCAGTTGCCACATGTATTGCATGTCTTCAGCTGTCATCAAATCTTTCACAGTTAGCTCTTACAAATATTAATGACCATCATAGGAATTTGTCATAACCGTTTCAGTCATGATTACCGTACACATTGTCCAAAGTGCCGATATTTGGAAAATAACCTCTACCACAAAAAAGGGATGCCTAGATCCACTTAGACTAAGTTTCATCATCCTTTTCATCTTCCAAGTGGAGTGAAAACACAACATGTCCACTCAACTAAATGACAGAACGAATATCAAACTTAAATACATTATTTGCAAACAATTAATTATAAAACAAATAAAATCAAATTTAAGGAAATATACAAGGTTTAGACACCTTATTCCTAAAAATAAGAAGAATGCTTCTTCTTAGCTTCACTCACCTTCTCTGAATGAAATTCCACTGGTCTACCCTCTTGGCTTAGGACAGCTCCAATAGCATTATTGCGTGCATCACACTCAATAGTGAAAAGCTTCTCAAAGCTTGGCAAGACTAAAATAGGTTGGGTAGCAATCTTTTCTTTTAACAACTCAAAGATCTTGGTGTCTTTCTCATTCCATATAAACTTATTCTTCATCCCTCCTTTGATTGTGTCCAACATAGGAACGCAAATATCACTAAACTTCCTTATAAACTTCCTATAATACTGAGCAAGGCCATGAAAACTTCTTGCCGCTATTGCTATCCTTGGAGTAGGCCAATTTATGATTGATTCCACTTTACTCTTGTCCATTTTCAGATTGCCATGAGAGAGAGAACAAACCCAAGGTACACCAACTCTGTTTTGATGAACTCACACTTCTCCAAGTTGATCATCAACCTCTCTTCATGCAGCTTCTTGAAGACTATCTCAAGGTGTTGAAGATTGTCACCTCTTGTCTTACTATAAATCAGTATATCATCAAGATATACTACTACTACAAATTTTCCAATGTAGTCTTTGAGGACATCATTCATGAGCCTCATGAATGTGGAGGGGGCATTAGATAGTCCAAATGGCATGAAAATCCATTCATACAAATCTTCATTGGTTTTGAAGGTTGTCTTCCACTCATCTCCCTCTTGCACTTTAATTTGGTGATACCCACTCTTCAAGTCTATCTTTGTAAAGTAATTATCTTCACCTAGACAATCCATTAGGTCTTATACCTAATGGTTATCCTATTTATGGATCTTGAATTAGTACAAAGCCTCCATGTTCCTCCTTTCTTAGGTGCTAGGACAGTGGGTACGGCACAAGGGCTAATGCTCTTCTTAATAAGACCTTGGTTTAGGAGTTCTTCTATTTGTCTAGAAATCTCCTCCTTTTGTTGAGGGGTCATCTTGTAGGCTTCTTTATTAGGTAGGGTAGCTCCTGGTATAAATTCTATCCTATGACTTATGGCTCTTTTAGGGCGTAATGTTGATGGTTATCCATCACTTACTATACCTTCATAAGTCTACAACATGCTTTGTATCTCCTTAGGTAGTTCTGGATTCTTATCTCCCTTACCTTCTTTTTCTTCTCTTGACCTTATCATCAATGCAAAGCCAAATCCTTCTTCCTCCATGGCTTCTAAGAACTCTTTTTCTCCAACCATGAGCACATTAGGACCTATTGTCTTCACTTCTGCATCCTCTAACAGTGATTGAATTTTCAAAGTCACTTTGTCCTTCTTGAATGTATAGGAGTTATTCACCCCATCATGGATAGCTTGGCGGTCAAATTGCCATGGCCTTCCTAGGAGGAAGTGACATGTGTCTATGGGAAACACATCACATAGAACCTTTTCCTTATATATCCCTATAGAAAACTCCACCCAAGCCTGCTTATTTACTAAGACATGTTGTCCCTTATTGAGCCATGTGACCTTATAAGGATGGGTGTGGGTTATCCTTGTCATGCTTAGCTTGATATCTGCCTCTTCTGACATAGTGTTGTCAAGAGACCCTGAGTCAATAATGACTCTACACACTTTACCCATCACCTTGCATTTGATTCTAAATAGGGACCTCTTTGGCTTGGCTCTTCTTTAACCGATTCCTTGATCAATGTTCTCCTTATCATGAGGTTCTTACCTTATTCTAAATTCAATGGCACCTCAGGGTGTATCTTTGCTGCATTTGTCTCCTCATGAACTAGATTAGTCCTCTTTTTACCTCCTTGAGAAGTACTACCCTTCTCTGGACACCTATAGGCAGGGTGTCCCATTTGATTGCAACGATAACATTTCATATTGGCAAAGTAATTGCCTCTTCCTTATCCACCACTTCTTCCTCTAAAATTAGAGTTCCTTCCTCTACCACATCTACTAGAGCTTCCTTCTTTCTGCTCACTATATCTGACTTCTCCTTGAGTCCTTGATTCTGAACTCCTTCCACCATATCCACCTCTTGGTCCTCTACTATCCCTTCCTCTACCTCTTCCTTTGGAGGTTTGTTCTTGTTTTTTTTCCTTTCTCCTCTATTTTCAAAGCCATTTGATAACATTTGCGGATGGCTTTGAAGTTCACAAGAATCATGTCTTCTTGAATAGACCACTTGAGTCCATTCAAATACCTTTCTAGTCTAATGCTTTCATCCTCCACCACTTGTGATCTTAAATACAACTTTTGTAATTCTTTGGTGAATGCTTGGACATCCAAATCTTTCTATCTGAGATTGTGTTTTCTTCTATATAGCTGAACCTCATAATCATCAGGCAAGTAAGTCTACTTTATCTTGGTCACCATGCCCTTCCATGTGACTATAGGAATCCTTCCTTCTTTCTCCATTTCAGTTTTCTTAAACTTCCACCATGTGAGGGCTGAGCCTCTCAACCTAGATTTGGCCACATTCACTTTTTGGGCCTCTGTTATAGCATCACATTCAAAATGTTTTTCTATGCTGTCAATCCAATCCACAACTGAATTTGGATCCATTTTTCCACTAAATAGTAGTACACCCGCCAAATATTTTCCAATTAAGGCCTTTAGTGCTTTCAAGAAGGGTTCTTCAACAATAACAGGGTCAGGTGTTGGAGCTTCCTCCTCCAATTCCAATCCTTTTTCCCTTGCTTCTTCTTCTTCCTTGTGTTATATCTTATCCTTCTCTTTATCAGCTTTGTCTTGGACTTCACCCGAGTTTCTCCATTTGAGAAAATATTTCTCTTAGCAACTTGTTATCTTCTTCTTGTTCTTCTACCTTTTTGGCTAACTCAGCGTTAGTCACCATGGTTTTATCTTCTATTGATCCCACTGGTGTATTCTCTCCCACTGATTCAGTATGTTAAAACATCCACCACAAGCCTGATCTTAATCAAGCTCTGATACCAATATGATGTATGAGTTCCAAGGCTTGCTTACACATCTACCAAGAGACCTAGCTTGTCTCTATTAGAATCCTAATCATCACTAGGATCTTCCAAAGTCTTAGATGATTAACTAAGGTCTTATCTAGCTCCTCTCCAAGAGCCCAACACTTTGTGCTTCACCTTGAAATACTAAAACCATGCAGATTCTTCACTTTTTCTCCTACACTTAGAAGGATCTAAGTGCCAACTCCACACTAGCATTCACCATAATTGCAAGGATACTAAACATGTTGGAAATCTTCCATATGTTTGCATTTGAATCCATTTTGTGTTAGAATAGTCCCAAAGGATAACTAAGAGGGGCGGGGGTGAATTAGTTATCAATAACTTCATTTCATTTACTTCCTTAACTTCAGAATACAACAAAGTAAATGCTTAATCAGATAACACAGTACACAACACACAATTTGATTATGGGGAAACCAAATGGTAAAAACCCCGGTGGGAATTAGCACCCATAATAATATATACTTGTTTATAGTAATCCATGTTAGAAGATATTTCAACCCTGTTAGGAGTTGTACATTACAATGAAATAAGTATAGTGACCTGGTTAAGGGTCGGACCCTGTTAGGAGTCTTTTACAAATAACCCTGTTAGGGGTGGTGGACTCACTGCCCAAAAGCTCACTACTTGATGGTGAAGGCTACAACCTTCTGTACAATAGATATGTACTATATCTGATGATGAACTATAGAGTAGACCTATTGTCTTGATCAGTTCCAGTGTATTACAATCTTTCACTTCTTCTTCACATAGACTCTTGATGAATGAACCAACTCTGATAATCTACTCTGTACATCTTTCTTCTCTTTTCATATCATTCACACTTAGCATTCACAAATGAGCTACTATAAGTATCTTCTCCAAATTAGAAGGTCATGTCAGCTCTTAGAAAAACTTCAACAACACCTTAGTCAGCTTAACTAAGCACGCAAACAATATTAAGTCCGCACAAGTCAAACTGAACAGACATGACGCTTCACTGAGTCGGCTTCACCAAATAAACTCAAACAACATGATCTTGATGTAATATGATAGGCACATTTAACCAAATATAGTTAACTCATAACTAACCATGAATATACACATGCATGTCCTGGAGATAGGCACAACTCAAGAAACACGTTATATACGTCGACCCTAAACTGTTACACTTCCAGAACTGTAACTGCCAATAACAGAATTGCATAACTTTACTAAAAAATCATATCTAGGTTTGTGTGTATGAACATAACATAATAAACATGTCAAAAACATGTATCTATCCATGCAAGTCTTCACATCATCATTATGATAAGTACATACAGAATTACTATTGTGTATTATATGTTGTCATCAATGCAAACATACAATCAATCAACTACTCAGAATCAAATTACTCAGAATCAAATCTCCAACAATCTCCCCCTTTGACATTGATGGAAACATATGATATCAAAAACATCCTCTATTCATGGTGTCCTCTTTCTTTTACAATCTTCTCAATATCCTCATCAAAATATTTCTCTAAACTTCTGCAGTTCCTCTCTCTGTGTTTTTTTTCCATGTATATACTCCCCCAGAGTATATGCTCCCCCTTAGTACATACTTCCCCTTACTATATACTCCCCCTTTGACATCAATGGAAAAGGGCACCATAGATCTTTAGGTACAGGTACTACTCCAGAAGTAGAGTAGTCAACCATTCATTAGTCACTTAATGACTGATGTTCTTGCTGCTTCTTCTAGACAGACTCAGGAGAGGGAATTACTCCCAACTTCTCCCTAAGATACTCAAAAGTATCCTTTGATAAGGGCTTTGTGAAAATATCTGCCAACTATTCTTTAGTGCTTACATAGTTCAATTTAACTTCTTTGTCTACAACCTTTTCTCTTAAGAAATGGTACTTGATCTCTATGTGTTTTTTCTTTGTGTGCATCATAGGGTTCTTAGACATGTTGATAGTGCTAGTATTGTCACAGTGAATAACAATAGGATAATCAACCTAAATGCCAAAGTCTTTAACTATCTTCTTGATCCAAACCATGGTTGAACAATTCAGTGCTGCTGCAACATATTTAGCTTCTGCTATTGACTGAGAAATATAGTTCTTCTTCTTGCTTATCCAAGAAACTAACCTGTTTCCAAGAAATACTGCTCCTCCTGAAGTGCTCTTCCTATCATCAATACAACCTACCCAATCTGCATCTGTATACACATGAAGTTGTACACATCAATACAACCTACCCAATCTGCATCTGTATACACATGAAGTTGTACATTCTCTAATTTTGGATACCATAAACCATAGTCTATAATTCCCTTTCGATATCTGAATATCCTCTTGATTTCCATTAGGTGATTTTGCTTGGGTTCAGCTGCAAATCTTCCAACAATGCCAACTTCATTAGATATGTCAGGTCTAGATTGAGTTAGATAAATGATTTTACCAATCATAGATTTGTACAATGTCTTAGCAACTGCTGTGGAGTCATCATCTTTTGAAATCTTGCTTCATGTTATCATGGGAGTGCATACTGGCTTACAATCATCCATCTGAAAAGTCTTTAGTATTTCCTTCACATATTTAGACTGATTAATGAATATACCTTTATCTATTTGCTTTACATTCAGTCCCAAAAAGTATTTTATAGGACCAATTATACTCATTTCAAATTCATTCTTCATTTCTTTTGTAAATGCTTTACTCAGCTTGTCATTACCCCCAAAGATAATGTCATCAACAAATATAGAAACTAACAATAATCCATCAGGTGTTTCTCTTGTGAATACATTATAATCTGCTGCTCCTTTCTTGAATCCAATCTTGGTAAGATAACCATCAAGTCTCTCATACCAAGCTCTTGGGGCCTATTTAAGACCATAGAATGCTTTCTTCAATCTGCATACCATGTCTGGTTTATCTAAGAGATTAAATCCTTCAGGCTATTCTATGTAAACTTCTTCATTCAAGTCACCATTCAAAAAAGATGATTTTACATCCATTTGATAAACTTTAAAGTCTTTGAATGTTGCGTATGCCAAGGACAACTTAATGGCTTCTAGTCTTCTCACAGGGGTAAATGTATCAGTGTAGTCTATTCCTTCTCTCTGCGCATATCCTTTACATACCAATCTTGCTTTGTTTCTTACTACTGTACCATCTTCATTCATCTTGTTTCTGAATACCCACTTTGTTCCAATCACATTTTTGTCATTAGGTCTAGGGACCAATTCCCATGTGTCATTTTTTATTATCTGATCTAATTCTTCTTTCATTGCATTCTTCCAATCAGAATCATTACAAGCATCTTCAACACTTAAAGGTTCAATCTGTGAAAGTAAACATACCTCTTCATCAATTGCTAGACCTTTTTATTTTTACCTAGTCAAAATGCTGCTGCTCTAATCTCCAATGATATCATCTTTAGAGTTGTATCTAGATGTGAATTTTGGAACCTCAGGTGTTTCTTCTTCTTTTGTAATCTGTGATTCTTCTCCACTTGATTCAGGGTCATTGCATGAGACATCAATGCAATCAAACATTTCTTCAATAATAGTATCTTTGCTGCTATGCTTGGGTTCATCTTCAATCATAGGTGCATATTCATAGTATCTTTCTTGAATCATAAACTTCTCATCAATTTTTACATGAGTACTTTCAATTATCTTTTTCAATCTCAAATTCAAACATCTATATGATTTGCTTTTTGTAGAGTAACCAAGAAAAATACCTTCATCACTTCTAGCATCAAACTTACCAACACCATCCTCTCTCTTGATGTAGCACTTGCTACCAAAGATTCTAAAATATTTTACTGTAGGTACACTTCCAAACCAAAGTTCATAGGGTGTCTTATTTGCGCCTGGCCTCAATTGAGTTTTGTTGATAGTATAGACTATTGTGTTCACTACATCTCTCCAATATGTGTGAGCCACTTTTCCTTCAATCATCATGGTGCGTGCTGTATCAAGTATGATCATGTTCCTCCTTTTTGCAATCCCATTCTTCTGAGGGGTTCTAGGTGCGCTCAACTATCTTTTTATTCCATGTTCTTCACAATAGTCATAAAACTGATCAAAGGTGAACTCTGCTCCTCTATCTAATCTTAGACATTTCGGTTTTAATTCGGATTCATTCTCAACCTTAGCTTTGAATATTTTGAAATTTTCAAAGGCTTCAGACTTCTCCTTTAAGAACACAACCCACATCATCCTAGAAAAATCATCAACAAACAAAATGAAATACCTTTCTCCGTAGTATGATCTTGTTTGGGTAGGACCACACAAATCTGTATGTACTAAGTGCAATTTGTTCTCAGCTAAGTTCTACTTGCTTCTGAAGGAACTCCTTACATGATTTCCCATAACACATTCCCTGCATATGGTGTCAACAGGCCTTGTAATACTAGGAAGGTCTCTAACTACCTTAACATTTCTGATCTTTACTATATTATCAAAATTGATATGACAAAGTCTCTTGTGCCATAACCAACTGTCATCCACCTTTGCAACAAAACAACTTACATCAGAATTGAGCTGAAAAACATTACCTTTTGTTTTGGAGCCTAATGCAATCATGTCTCCATCCTTGTTGTTAATGATGCACTTGTTGTCTTTGCACTCCAAATGATAGCCTTTGTCAAGTAGCTGTCCAACACTTAGCAATTTATGATTTAATCCATCAACATATAGAACATCATCAGTCTTTTTCCTTCCATCCAAAGTGATAGAACCTCTACCTATGATGGGTTTAGGAGTGTTATCTCCAAATCTAACCATACCACTTTTGTATTTGTAAAGATGAATGAATCTATCTTTGTCACCTGTCATAAGATGAGAGCATCCACTGTCAATGATCCAATCAATTCTGATGTTTGCTTTGGAAACTAGGGCTAGCTCTTGTTCTTCTTTTTCATCTACAATTTCCATTTCCTCAAGCTACCTTTCCATGTCTCTAAGAGAAACGAATCCAATTTCATCTTCGCTTGAATCTTTATCGGTTAAACCTTCTTTAGCATGATAACATTCCTCCTTATATTTGGGTTTGTAATCAGATCTGAACTTCTTGACTCTTGTGGGACACTTAGATGCAAAGTGACCAATCTTGTTACATGAAAAACATTTGAATGGAAGTTGTCCTTCATATTTTCCTTTTCCTTTCTTTTCTCTTTTAGCAATCATAGCAATGATTTCTTCAACTTCTTCATCAACTTCTTCTTTCTCATTATGACTAGAGATGTGTAAGGATTTCTTACCATGGACTGAGGCTTTGAAATTTGTTTCACTTTTAGGTTCAGTCTTCAATCTTGATATCTCAAATGCAGAGATTTTGCTGATAAAAGTCTCTCTCTTGAAATCTTGTGAGAATTGCATGGTTTCCTCTAGAATAGTTATCTCGTTTTCATAATCTGATGTCAAAGTGGTTATCAATTTGTCCATTATATCTTCTTCTGATATTTCTCCACCATTGTTTCTGATTCCAGAGACTGCTTCATTTATTCTTTGATTGTAGGCTCTAATGTTTTCTTTGGGTAACATCTCAAGACTATTGTATTTCTTTTTCCATGTCTTCCTACATGAATTCTTTGCTTGAACATCTCTTCAAACATCTCTTCTAAATACTTCCATATGGTATATGCTCTGTCAATTTTCTTGATCTCAGAAAATTCACTGTCAGATAAGGCGCTAATTAGGGCTTCTTTGGCAATTGCATTATTGGTAAATGTTTCCTTTTGTCTATCACTAGCATCATCCTTTGCAAGGTCTTTGAGAGATGGAATTACAACTTCTTGCGTGGAAATTTCAAAGATCTCAAATCCAACACATTGTAGATGTGTTATCATTTTGTTTGTCCAATCCAAATAATTTTCTCCATCGAACTTAGGGCTTTCTTTTCTGAAGTAAGACATCTGATCTACCTTAAGCTGTTAGGCTTCTTCTCCAAGGAACTTGGCTCTAATACCAATTGTTAGAATAGTCCCAAAGGATAACTAAGAGGGGGGGTGAATCAGTTATTAGTAACTTCAGTTCATTTACTCCTTAACTTCAGAATACAACAAAGTAAATGCTTAATCAGATAACACAGTACACAACACACAATTTGATTACGGGGAAACCAAATGGTAAAAACCCTGGTGGGAATTAGCACCCACAATAAACTAAAATTGTTTATAGTAATCCTTGTTAGAAGATATCTCAACCCTGTTAGGAGTTGTACATTATAATGCAATAAGTATAGTGACCTGGTTAAGGGTTGGACCTTGTTAGGAGTCTTTTACAAATAACCCTGTTAGGGGTGGTGGACTCACTGTCCAAAAGCTCACTACTTGATGGTGAAGGATACAACCTTCAGTGTAATAGATATGCACTATATCTGATGATGAACTGTAGAGTAGACCTGCTATCTTGATCAGTTCCAGTGTATTACAATCTTTCACTTCTTCTTCACATAGACTCTTGATGAATGAACCAACTTTGATGATCTGCTCTGTACATCTTTCTTCTCTTTTTGTATCATTCACACTTAGCGTTCACAAACAAACTACTATAAGTATCTTCTCCAAATTAGAAGGGCATGTTGGCTCTTAGAAACACTTCAACAACACCTTAGTTGGCTTAACTAAGCACGCAAACAATACTAAGTCCACGCAAGTCAAACTAAACAGACACGACGCTTCACTGAGTTAGCTTCACCAAATCAACTCAAACAACACGATCTTGATGTAATATGATAGGTGTCTTTAACCAAATATATTTAACCCATAACTAACCACGAATATACACACACATGTCCCGAAGATAGGCGCAACTCAAGAAACATGTTATATATGTCGGCCCTAAACTATTACACTTCCAGAATTGTAACTGCCAATAACAAAATTGCATAACTTTACTGAAACATCATATCTGGGTTTGTGTGTATCAACATAACATAATAAACATGTCAACAACATGTATCTATCCATGCAAGTCTTCACATCATCATTATGATAAGTACATATAGAATTACTACTGAGTATTATATGTTGTCATCAATGACAAACATATAATCAATCAACTACTCAAAATAAAATCTCCAACATTTTGAAGGATCTCTTATCCCTTTTCAGTCGAGTTCAAGCTTTAGACCGCAAGAAGCCTAATTAGGCCTAATTCCTTGTAGCCTTTTTCAGAGACCTTTTCCCAATTCTTTTAGAAACTCCCCAAAGAACTTGAAAAACTAATCCCATATTCAGATACCCTTTTTGATTTTGCAAAGGATTTTGAAATTTTTAGTCTCCTAAGCCCTCCGTACATAGGGTTCCTATTATCTAGGACCAATAGGGCTAATAGGCCTAATTAGTAGGACTATACTGATTTCTTACTCAAAGCTTGAGCAAATGGATTGGTGAGTTCACAAATCTCTCAACAGAGAAAGATTAGGTCATATCCCACCTACTACTACACTTTTCCCATATTGTACTTTCCTTCCCTGCATGAAATGTTCAATTCTTCAACCCCAAACCTCTAACCGGGCACTGTCATCTCGCCTAGGGCTTTGTACTAAAAATAGCAACTCGACTCCACAATACTCCTACCTCTACATATGTATAGAGAAATGACTCCCCTAACATATCTACCTAACCTTAGGAAGATCCCATGGTTATTTTTCATGGGGGAGCCATGAAATGACAAACTGGTCAGGACAGAACCAATGAACTCCCTAAATTGTAAACAATTTATTTAAAACCTTATACTGACTCCTATCAACTTACTTACTGAATGGAAAAGTCTTAGAACTATCCTATGAACAAAAAACAATCACTAAATCAAAGCATTCAATCCATATGCTAGCACTGTCACACTGAAAAGCTCAAGTTATTCACAAAATCAGTGTTGCAGAGCTATATTCACTATCCAAAACTTCTTACAATGAAATATACTTCTTAGATTTGAGCCTCTCTATACATTAGATGCCATATTCCATGTTTCTAGGGCCTGTTGGTTGATCTCCCACTCCTATCTTTTAGGGGGATCCAAAGTAACTAAGTTGCATGCAACATTTGCAATAATTGCGAATGTTGTCATGACAACATTGTAACAACTTTTGGCATCTTTATCATTATGCCAACTTCCTAATTCTTAGGACCTCTAACCTCTGGATTTTGAGGATCCAACTTCATTAATGGACTCCAAGCATATCTATGACAACATTTACGTGTTTAGGACACATTCAAAGCTCAAATCCATCACTAAGCTTCTCAGCCTAAGAAAAATTTAAAAGCTACTAACAATGACTATTTTAGTGACCTTAGTCCTAATGACTAACTCACCTAGTCCACCATTCAATGACCTTCTAAGGTCTAATTAAACACACTACCTTGACTTGGCCAATGTCAAGTACAAGCCAAAACATTACAACTATGGAGGTTAGCCTAGGTGTGCTCCTGCACCACCCTAATTGCTCAAAATAAGTCTTCCAATCTGTACATGCCTGAATGAAAGAATTTTTTATACCTTCCAACAATTTTTGGGTAGTTATTTTATCTAAGATATATTTTAATGAGGCCTCTGGGAAGTCTAGGTCAATGGGACCTTCTATTTTAAGAATGAATATTTTTAGCACTTCATTATGCTCCTTCAACAACTTTATCTTTTATTTGTTCTTATCCATGAATCCCAGTGCATGCTTCAATCCTAAGGCTCCCAGAGTTTTACTTCCATCTCTAATAAGTTCACCTAGGTAAACCTCTTCAAAGGTGTAATCTTCTAGAGTTATTTCTGATTGGCTAGTACTTACTTTAGGTACTACTATTTGTGCCTTCCAAAGACCATTATCGTCCTGAGTAACATAGGACATTGTCCTTGAATGTGAGCTAGATTCAACTTTGTGGAATTTTTGGACTAAAAATTCCATGTCTATGTCCTCCTCTTCGTTGTATACCCTCCTTGGTTGTATCTCTTTATTAAACCATGTGGGTTTAGTAAAGGCAGTGACTAGCTCATATGGGGAATTATTAGAAGTGAAGCTCTTCCCTCTTTACTTTGGACCTCTATCTCCTCCTCAAATTTTCTCTCTTTCTATAATGCTTCCCTGATCTCTGAATTCTCTTCCTCTTCCTACACTTCTTCTATTGTGCTTCTCATTTTATCCCTAGTAGCAGTGTTTGGATCCTCAGGTGCTTGTTCACAAGGAGCACTTTCTTCCCTTGTATTCCTTCTCTTCTTGGAGCTTATCAAGATCTTCTAATGAGCTTGTAAATAATTTAGCCCAGAGACCTGTTACTTGTCTCTAACTTACCTTGGAAGACACTATTGGCATTGTGATTGAAGATGCTTGAGTAATTGGGTTTGAAGCAGAAATGGGAGCACAAGGTGTAGGAGTGTAGAGTTGAATAGAAGGTGGAGGAATGGGAAAATGAGTTGGAACGATGAGAGGAGGAGTGGGAGTTTGAATAGAAGATGGAGGAGTGGGTTCATGAGTTGGAATGATGCTAAGAGGAGGAGTGGGAGTGGGAGGTAGAGTAGATGAACTATATTCTTCATCTATGTCTTTCCCAACCTCCTTATCTATGAGTGTGTCCTTGGGAAGTTCTCCTTGCCCTATTTGTGATTCTGCGATATTCAAGAGCCCTAGGGTAAGTTGTATTTCTATCTCTTTGTCTTTTTATATAGCCTCCATGGTAGATT
This sequence comes from Thuja plicata, assembly GCA_018584345.1. Classification (NCBI taxonomy): domain Eukaryota; kingdom Viridiplantae; phylum Streptophyta; class Pinopsida; order Cupressales; family Cupressaceae; genus Thuja; species Thuja plicata. The sequence continues at coordinate 6,154,994 of MU225863.1, forward strand.
AAGGCATCTATGTATCTCATATTCTTCCCTTAGTCTGATTCCATGAGTGGTTTTTCAACCATGGGGACAATGAATTGGGATGGAGAATGAGTAAGAGTAATGTGCGCGACCAATGATACTTGTCCCTCCTCATTTTCCTTCACAGTATGATCAAGTGGGTCTATTATTTGGTTCTTCAATATTGCAAGATTCTAAAAGTAAGAGATGTAAAACTTATTGGGACCAAGGGAATCCTGGGGATCTCCTTATTCCACTCGTGCACCCATCCCTATATTGATCAAGACATCCTTCTCCAGATATTTTCTTTTAAGGTTAGTTGTCCTCGATCATGTTCTCCTTCTTAGAGGCATATTTTCTTCTTCTTATTCTTCCTCTTGCAAAGTCTCCAACTATAGAGATGCAGAGGATCTATTTCTTTTGTAGACCTTCTTCTTCTCTTCTTTGGTAGTCCTAGGTCCTTTGATCTTCACAGAAGGAGATCAACTAGTAGTATGAGCCTAACCTTGTGTGACTTGTGATTGATCTGGGGGTGGAGATATTCTCCCAGTCATTCTTTTCTTTATTTTCTTAGTCTTTGGATTTGAGTTGTATGCAACGGCCATTCATGACTGTATACTATTTTTGATTTATGCGGTGTTGCCTCTTTGAACTTGCGCATTACTACCCTTTCTCCCTTTTGTTTATCTCCTTTGGATGGTGCATTCAATTGTGGCTTCATTGGAATGAGGTCCATGTTGAGGGTCCTTTTGATCCATTCCTTGGTTGTATTTATGACATGTATGGCCTTGAAATAAATACTATTATTTTCTTCTTTATCCACTTCAGTGTTCATAATAGATCTAGCATATATTTTATCCTCATTATATAGGGGATACAATACATCATATGTTTCCATCTCCCATACCTTGGGTGGAATACAAAGTTCTAGGGAAACCTATGCAAACTCAAGGGAAATCATATAGTAGTCTTGAAACCTAACCTCATAGTCATCTATGCAGATCATCCAGTGATCCTCAAGGTGAGGATCATGAACATAATGCCTTTCCATGATGTGTTTGTAACTACCAATAGGGTCCAACCTGATCCTAATTAGTCCAAATCATTTCAAAGGACATTCATCCCATTCAAACACTAGAGATAGCCACCCTTTCATCAGGAACATAATGGTGGGTGATAGCCATGATCAAATATGAGATATGATCTAGACTAGATGTGACGTAGAGTTGACCAAACTTGAAAACACCAAATTAGTGTAGTCAGCCGATCTCCCATTGGGTGGGGCACATCTGATAAGGAAATAATTCTACTCCACATTGCCAATGTCCATGTCTATGATCTCACTTTTGAGATTTCCCACCTTGGACAAGGTGTGATATTTGTTGAACAAGTACTTCATTGGTTATATAGCTACCTTTTCTAGCATCATGCGAACAAGAGGGAACAAGATGAACACTGGAGAACATGCACAATGACAGGAAGAAACATGCACACCAAAAAAGAAAAAAAAACTTAGAATAAAGGTGTGCATCAAAGACACAGAGAAGACCAGAGATTGAAATAACAATCCTATGTCCACCAAAAATAGGTTTTCTTTTGGTCTCAGTAGCTTTCTAGAGACTTTTGGTAAATTGCTCGGTAACTATTCTAGAGTTCTCGGTTGAAGGCTAGGTTCACTGTCAGACTCGGTTACTATTCTTGGCTTGGTATCACTCAATGGTCTTAGTGGCTCGATGGTTTTCTATTTCCTATCTCTCCAAGTGGGTTTTGTTTTGTTGGATCTTCAAGCCAACATCTGTGGTTAATTTTGGTGGTTGTATTAATTTTGGATCACTCATTAGGGAATGTGTGGAGCCAAATATGGATTGTTTCTTTCTCCTATGTTGGATCTTGAGGATCTTTTGGGCTGAACTTTTTGATAGCCTCTTGTATAAATGTAAAGTTTTGTTCATATTTTTAGTGTAGAAGATTGACAGTAGAATAAACTGAGAGATTGTGGATCTCACATGTATGCAGACTATTTTGTAATAGATTTTGAATGTATTAGCTGTAACTGGGAATGTCTTATATCCTGACACGCATGAAGTTTGATGAAATAATCTAATTTATCTATATTCTTTCTCTCCTCTGTGTTTGAGCTTCTGAGTTGTGTTTTTGCAATTAGGTTTGGTATTTGGGAGTGCCTTTGGCCCTAATATACTATCCCTTGTTGCGTTAGGTGGTATTAGAGAGAGGTTAGATCTAAGGTTCCTTCTTGTAAATTCTTGTTGGTTAATTATTGTGGGGTAGAAGATTTTGATATGACCTACAATTGCAGAGGATTTCAAGATGGTGCGAGGGAAGTGAAATGCAAATTTGGGCTTAGCTGATATGCTAAAACAAATTGTTTCTAGATTAGAAGCTATTGAGACAGCCCTACGTCAAGTAAGACATCTTGAAGATGTTAGTGATGATGAAGCTGAGGAAGTGCATGAAGAAGATGCACCTACACCTATAATGGATCAAGGAGAATAAATATTTCTACAAGCACTGACAAGTTTGAATTTCACACCATAGTTTAATCCTCCTAAGTATAGTGGAAAGATAGATTCAGATGATTTGATAGACTTGGTAACCGAGATGTAGAAATACTTTGAGTATGAGAACATATCAGAGGAGAAAAAGGTGAAGATGAAAGAACAAAAATTGAAAGGTCATGCATCCTTATAGTGGGAACATCTGTAATTGGACTAAAATAAGAAAGGTAAAGAAAAAAAAAGGTATGGGATAAGATGATAAATAAGTTGAAGGGAAATTTTCTACCCTGTGATTATTAGATTAACCTAGTTAGCAGAATGTAAATTTTGAAGCAGAAAGATAGCTCTATGAAGCATTAAAATGAGGAATTTTATAGGTTAGATATTAGATCTGGACATGCTGAAGATGAGGTGGAAAGAATTTCAAGATACCTGAATGGATTAAGGGGTTCTATTCCAGAAGAGATCAGTTTGGTAAAGATGTAACGTATTGAGGAGGCTTATCGGTTTTCCCTAAAAGCTAAGGATAAATTTAATAAAAGACATGAGAAAAGACAAAGAGGAAGAGGTGGTAGATTCTGTAGTGGAAGAGGTAGATCCTATGGTGAAAATAGTAGATCTGATCAGGACAAGATAGATCAAGAAAAAATATAGACCAAGTGGAAAGGTGGGAGTTCATTCCAAGGAAGAGGTAATTAATCCCCAGATGGATATGGTAGACAAGGATTCCAAGGAACTTGTTACAATTGTGGAGAAGAGGGACATAGATCATTTGAGTGTACACATGCAACCAAGAAGGTCGGTAGTAGCAGAAATGATTTGGTGCAAGAAGATTCACTGAATGAACCTAAGAAGGAAGGAAACATGATGGTTAGAAGAATATTGTAGAGTGAAAATAATAAGAAAGATCTAGTAAGAAATAGTTTGTTTAAGACTAGATGCAGAGTTGAAAACAAAGTTTGGAAAGTAATTATTGATAGTGGAAGTTTAGAGGATTTGGCATCCGAGGAAATGGTTACAAAGTTGTAGTTTGAAAGATTGAAGCACCCAAAGCCCTATTAGATTTAATGGATAAAGGATGAGCATGCAATTATGGTAAGTGAACAAAGATTTGTGAAACTGAAAATTGGAAAGTATTATGATAAGGTGTTGTGTGATATTATGCCTATGGATTGTTGTCATATTTTGTTGCCCGCAGACATTGGAAATATGATAGACATGTTATACATTATGGAAGATTGAAAAAATATACTCTTTGGGTTGGTGGAAAGAGGAACATCTTGCTACCTTTGGTTGAAGAATCTATTGGTGATATATGTATATTTGTGAAAGTTTTTTTGATGGAAGGTAGAAATTTTGTTAAGGATATGAAGAGAGACGATGTATGTTATGCTTTGATTCCTAACAAACCAAGTGAGAAAATAGAAGATAAGGCTCTTGAAGAGGTTGAGAAGTTTCTCACCGAGTAAAAGGAGATCATTTCAGATAATGTACATGTTGGTTTTCCACAGATGAGAAATATTATTAATTGGATGGATCTGAATCCTGGAGCTAGTTTGTTGAAGAAGGCACCACAATGATTGACAACAACTAAGAATGAGGAGCTCAACCAAAAATTTCATGAGTTTTTGGAGAAGGGTTTGATCAGAGAATGTTTGAGCCCATGTAGAGTACCAACTGTGTTGGCACCTAACAAGAATAGAGAATGGGGAATGTGTACTAATTCAAGAGCTATAAACAAGATAATGGTTAAGTATCAGTTTCCTATACTGAGATTGGATGATATAATCGATTGTTTGAGTGGAGAAAAATATCTTATCAAGATTGATTTGAAGAGTGGATATCATCATATCATAATCAATGAAGGTCATAAATGGAAGAATTATTTCAAGACAAAAGAAGGTTTGTATGAATGGTTGGTTATGGATTTTGGTTTAACTAATGCACCAAGTACTTTTATGAGGTTAATGAATGAGGTTCTAAATAAATTCTTGGGTAAATTTGTAATTGTGTACTTGGATGACATTTTGATAATCAGTAAGAATAGAGAAGATCATTTGTTGCACATTAGATAGGTATTGCAGAGATTGAAAGAGGAAAAGCTACTGATTATTTTGAAAAAGTGTTCCTTCATGAAAGAAAACTTTTTAATTTAGGATTTGTGATTTTAGTTAATGGTTTGAAAATGTATCCTAAGAAGGTTGAAGCTATACTTGATTGGCCTACACTTGAGAATGTCAATGAGGTAATATCATTTCATGGATTAGAAAGTTTTACTGAAAATTTATCAGGAATTTTAGTTCAATTTGCAATGCTATGACTCAGATAGTGAGAGGAGATAAGAGATAATTCAAATGGATTTGATAAGAGTCTTGAGACTTTGAAATAATTTTTTTTTGAATTGCCTGTGTTAGCCTTACCTAATTTAAATAAGGTATTCCAAATTGAGTGTGATGCAAATGGTAGTGTAAAAAGAGTTGTGTTGAGTCAAGAAGGTAAACCTATTGCTTTCTTTAGTGAGAGCTTGAAAGATGTTAAAAGGAAATATTCTATGTATGATCAAGCATTCTATGCTATTGTGCAAGCCCTGAAGAAATAGAGATATTATTTGATGCTGAGGTAATTTGAGTTGCATACTGATCATAAGGCTTTACAATATTTGGTTAGTTAGAATAATTTGAATCAGAGACATATGAAATGGGTAGAGTATTTGCAAAATTTCACATTTGCGATAAAGCATAAGAGTGGAGTATCCAACCGAGTTGTTGATGTATTAAGTAGAAGATCTTTACTGATTGAAATGAGAATCGAGGTTCTTGGTTTTGATGATATGAATAATTTGTATGAAACTAACCCTAATTTATTTGGGCCATGGAGAATGTGAAAAGTACCTATTCTAGATCAACCGAGTAGGTTTGAAGACTATTTAATTTTACAAGATATGTTGTTCAAAGGAATTAAGTTATGTATAGTGAGAGGATCAATGAGAGCCAATTTGATAAAGGAGAAGCATAATAGTGTTTTGGCTAGACATTTCAGCATTGACAAGACATTTATTTTACTTAAGGAAAGGTATTTTCCCCTCAGTTGTATGAGGATGTTGATAAATTTATAAAGAGTTGTGGATTTTGTCAAGATGAAAAAGGAGTAAGTCAGAATATGGGTGGCTGCAAGAAGTTGAGTCCCAGTTTTGGGCAAAAAGTGGAAGTGTTTTCCCTATTTTCAAATTTTATGTCAATTGATGTCAAAATTTGAGGCACTTAGAGATTGAATCTCAAAAAAATCCACTAATAGAAAATGTAGTGCTCGGAGCCTAGTTTTCAAATATGTAATTTATTTGAATACCCACATGGTAGAAAATATATTTTAGTAGGCATGTTTAAAAACCTCTTTTTCAAAATGCATGTTTCAGGACCTTACCCCGCATGTGTACGACCACCCTATTTTGAAGTAAATAAATGAAGTTTTCTAAATCCTTCTAAGGGAGGGTACCTAACACATCAAAGATTGGTCAGAATATTTTTCTTTTATTTTTAATTGAATATTTTTTTTATTAATTTTTAATTGACTATAAAGTACATTTTCAAAACCTCTCGTGTACTACCACCATAATTTGATGAAAATTTCATTTTTTGGATTTTTTTTTTATTTTGAAGAAAATTCTATGTAGATTGGGCTCATATAATTAATTTTTTCAAAAATCTAAAATCAAAAAAGTTATTAAAGTTTTAGTGAACCTTACTATTTTAAGTTTAGGTACAACTTTTGATTAATAAATATTGTAAAAATAGTAAAATTTATCATATGACTAAAATTTATATTTTTGAAATCTAGACAGTAAGAGCTCTAATAGGTTTTCATTTTGTTAAAAAATTTGATTAGGAAGACCCTCAAAAAATTATGGCAAGATAGGAATCTTGTATTCAAATGCCTTAGTCATTATTTTGGAGGTCTAAGCATAGGCTTGGTCCCACCAAACCTTTCCCAAACCGAAATCCAATGCAAAGGGTGGTTTGGTAAATTCAAATTTGAAAAAATGGGCGCACGTTTAAAAACATGTACCCATTTCTTAAATATAATAAATCGGCATGTAAAACGACTTTCTTATATAAATAAAAAAAATTAAAAAATGGGCACCTGTTTTGAAAAAAATTGGGTACCTATTTTGAAAAATGAGCAGCCATTTTTTGAATTTTGGATCGGGTGTTCGAGCCTAAGATGGGTGCCCATTTTTTTCAAAATAGGTGCCCGTTTCTAGCGGCAGTTTTCAAGCCCACAAGACTTCCACCAAATTGGTACTCAACTTCTTGCACTTACCCATATAGGATTGTATACACCGATTTTTGTTCCTAAGAACCTTTGAGTGATATCAACAAGGATTTTGTTCTTGGCTTACTAAAGAAAGAAAGAGGTAATGATTCCATATTTTTTGTTGTGGATAGATTTTCCAAGATGAAAAATTTCATACCATGTAGGAAAACATCAGATGTAGTGCATGTAGAAGATGTTTTCTTCAAGGAGATTGATAGATTGTATGGATTACCAAGGAGTATCATCTATGACCGAGACAGTAAGTTTGTTGGCTATTTTTGGAAAACTCTTTGGAAGAAGCTGGACACCGAGTTGAAGTATAGTTCTAGATTTCATCTACCGACTGATGGACAAAAAAAGGTTGTAAATAGAAGGTTGGGTAACCTGTTGAGATGCTTAGTTGGAGACAAACTGAGTAGTTTGCATTTGATGTTAGTGCAAGAACAACTTGCATATAATAATTCAGTGAATATGAGTACTGGAAAGACACCTTTTCAAATTGTTACTGACATACAATGAAGAGGTATATCAGATTTTAGAGATATTGCTGGAGAAGAGAATAGGAATGTTGAAGGAGAAGAATTTGCTGAGTTTATGAAGTCATTGCATGAGGAGGTGAAACATAAGTTGGAGAAAAGTAATCCGAAATACAAATATAGTGAAAACAGATCAAGAAGACATAATATTTTTAAGGTTGGCGATGAAGTGATGGTTCATTTGAGGAAAGGCAGATTTCCTGTTGGAACTTATGGTAAATTGAAGATGAAGAAATTGTGTCCTTGAAAGATATTGAGGAAATTTGATAGTAAAAATGATTATGAAGTAGAGTTACCTAATGACATGGACATATTACCTATATTGAATATTTTAGATTTGTATGAGTATCATGGACCTGATGAAGAAGTGACAGTTCTAAGTGATTATCCTAAGAAATAGATAGAAGAAGTTGATCAAGTTTTGGGACAAAGAATTGGTAGAAGAACAAGAGGAAAGGATTACATGGAAGACTTAGTAAAGTGAAAGAATAGACTGACTAAAGAATCTACATGGATTTCTCAATCTGGGTTGGATTTATCTCAGGTTGTACGTCACTCATGATTTAGAGAATCATTATTTTCAACCCTAGGTTTTTTATGCAAGAGCATCTTGAGTTCATGGAAATCCCATGTCCACCAAAAACATGTTTTCTTTTGATCTCGATAGCTTGTTGGAGAGTTTTGGTAAACTTCTTAGTAACTATTTTGGAGTTATCGGTTAAAGGCTCAATTCCCCATGGGACTCAGTTACATTCTTATCTTGGTTTCACCAAATAGTCTCAGTGACTCAGTGATTTTCTCTTTCCTGTATCACCAAGTGGGTTTTGTTTTGTTCGATCTTCAGGCTGACATCTGGAGTTATTTTTGTTGGAAATATTAATGTTGGATCGCTCATTGGGGAATAGGTGGAACTAAATATGAGTCATTTCTTTCTCCTATGCTAGATCTTAAGGATCTTTTTTGCCAACATTTTTGGTAGATTTATGTATAAATGTAAAGTTTTGTTCATAGGTTTAGTGTAGAAGATTGGCAGTAGAATAAACTAAGAGATTTTGGATATCACATGTATGTGGATTGTTCTGTAATAGACTTTGAATGTAATGGTCATAACTAGGAAGGCCTTGCAACCCGTCATGTATGAATTTTGATGAAATAATCTAAGTTATATGTATTCCTTCTCTCCTTCTCTGTGTTAGAGCTTCTGATTTATATTTCTGCAAGTAGGTTTATTTTTTGGGAGTGCCTTTGGCCCCAATATACTATCCCTCCTTGCGTTAGAAGAAAAAGGGTGATCCTCGTGGCCAAGTGGAAAAAGGGGGTGTGTGTTGTGGACCCACAACAAGACTGAATTTCAAGTCCTCCTTTTAGATTTTTCACTTCTCTTTTGATTCCATGTTGTTTTTATCCATCAGTTCTACAAGTGCTTCCTCAGATTCCTCAGACAAACTACCTTCAGACAGTTTTTCAATGTAGTCTTGACTTTCACTCAATTTCTCAGCAAGCTCTCTTCATTTAGCAAGGGAATGCCTCATATTTTCCTTCAATTGATTGATAACTTTTCTTGCATCCTCAAGTTTCTTTTCATACTTGTATCTATCCATGTTGAATTATAGAGACCTTTTCCTCAAGCGGCTAGGCTTAATATCAAGAGGACCAATGCTCTAATACCAATTGTTAGAAATCTTATAACTGAGAGGGGGGTCAATAAGTAAAAATAGGTAATGCACTAATTCAACCACTGATATGAATAATTGTTGTATTAATTTCCAAACCAAAAAGCATATAATTGAAGTAAACAAGTGATAGTAAAAAATATCAATCATCGACAAACTCAACACACATAACACATATTTTATCATGGAAACCCTTGTAAGAGGGAAAAAACCACAGTGGGGATGACACCCACAAGCCCAATACTATAGTAAATTAGGTTTCCATGTTAGGAGCTATAAATACCCTTTTCTAAGGGTTCACCCTATTAGGAGTAATTAGTACATTGTTAGGAGTACAATAAGAATAGTTATGATCTACCTCACTAGAGGATTTCAAAACTCAATAAAGAAGTTACCCTGTTAAATATTTACAAATAAGAACCTTTTAAAGTTCACCCTGTTAAGGGTTTTAACCTGTTGCAACTGTTAGGGAAAAACAAGACATGTTGATCTATAGAATGGAACTGATTGTCTATCATGTCCTTTCTTCTCCTTTCATTAATGATATTGTACTAGTCTCTAGTTCTTCAATTTGTGATCACCCAATCTAAAAATACTATCGCAACCCTAAATAAAAAGATTTTGTGCTTGTTATATAGACTGTCATTAGGTCACACATGACCTAGAACTTTCCACCATAGTTGGATCAAAAGATTAGCCAACCTCCTCAAAATCAGCATCAACAACATCTAATATGTCGTCCTTAAACATATTACTAATATTTGGAACTAATAAGTCAACCTCAAATCCACCACCTTAATCAAATTAATATGAAACTCTAATCGGTGATCATATAGGTAAACTTCCTTAATGCTCAAAACATAATTCATTCAAAGCTTGAGATCAACTGTTGCAGTTGGAATCATGGATTCCACTTACCATACACAAAATATATCTATGATCGCAACATCTGAATTGTTCCTTATCTTTACTGCTACCATATTATGTTTCTCATACTATTCTTCCTAAACATTAGTCAACAGACATAGTTGATCTTCCCCTTATCAATCATGAACAATTCTTACCAATCATGGTAATCATGATAACTGAATACATTACCATCAATCATGTATCCACTCATGACCACTCTTCATATCTCCTCCAAAACTACCATAATGCCAACACACACAAAATTAGTAAATATATTAAAGTAATTTAGGAATATGAAACATAGCTAAGGTGAAATGGAAGCATATATAATTAGGAAAATTAAACAATACAACTTGGTATTATTGCTAAGAAGGTAAATAACAAGAATTTATAATACCATAAATGCTAGATAAGAATTATTTACATACATTAGTAAGACATAAAATGAAATCATGAAAAGTTTCATAAATATATAAGCATGCTACCATAGAATATACATGTAATCTTATAATATATGGCAAGAAAGAAGTGTGATTACCATTACATTTTTCTCTCTCCATATCTATCCTTATCTATCTATCTTTCCTACTATGTGTCTCTCTCCCTCTCTCTATACTTCTCTTTTTCTCTTATATCTATCACCCTCTCTTTCACTCTTTCTTATCTATATTTATCTCCTTATTTCAAATTGATCTCGTGTATTCTAAAAAATATATGCAAAAAACAACATTTTTTATTCATAATTGACCTTTCATACCTCTTTAGCATACCCATTGCACACCAAAGATAAATTCTAGTATACTTGTACTCTCCTCCTCAATTTATGCTCACTTTATCCCAATTCACACCTTGATCAAAAGATGCATTGGATTCTTCTCTCTTGCAACTGCCTGATAAAACAAATGCTAACCCATTATAGGCCTTTAAAAATATCTCTCTTCAATACAAAAGCACATTCTGATTAGTGAAATAAAAATATCTCTGTCATTTTGAATATTTAGCACATTAAAAAATAGATAAAAGAACATTCTAATTAGCACATTCTATATCAAATATTCTTGAGAGTTCAAAATAAGGCTTCAGTCAAGGTGTTATTGCACCTCTATGTATGCAAAGCCATAAGTGTTGAATATAAAGTGAAATTTGAAGCATACAAGAGCGTTGAGAAAGGAAGATTCAACCCAATTTAGAGTGATATTTTTAAGTGTTATGAGAGGCAAATGAATAATTGGAGAGCAAGAGTGATAATTTTAGTTATGCCACATTTTAACTTCTTTCCATATTTTAGAGGGGAACACATGAGAGTCGACATTGGGGGAAAGAACCAAGCTTCATAAGGATGTGAGTTTATTTTTTCCAAAATATTATTTTAGACTTTTATTTTGATAAGTATCATTTGCAATATTTAGGAAGGTATAACCTATGTAAAAGATACTATTATGTGGAGCTATCTTTTTTAGGGTGGAGAAATTTTCTTCAGTGGATATCTATGAAGGTGTTTCTCAGCTGCAAGGGTTAAAATTCATGAATCAAAAGTAAGTTAGAAAATTTAGTGGATATTGGAAAGGATTTAAGGCATTTGATTTCAGTTTGAATATTATGGGAGATATAAGAAGTTAGTCTTCAATGTTATTTTAGCAAGTATAATTAATGGTAAAAGTGACAAAGTTGAGGTTAGATAAGGATTAAAATAATTTGAATATATAAGGAGAATTTTTATCATGAAACCTTATGCTAGTACTTATAGGCTCATTCATCCTATACTTCACAATAATGACAAAGAACTCCAAGACTCATCACATTATGATTTTGATAAAGATAATGTGCCTTAGAAACTAAAGTAGGATCATACAGGATGCTAGAGGCAATAAAGGCAGGATTTTTTATTTCATATTGAGATAGCTTCTCACTCAGGGATGATTCATTGTATGAGAAGAAACATATTTGTGTCCTTGAAAAGATGTAGCTTGGTAGTTTGTCCCTATAGAAAAGAGGGGACTTGATATATTTGTGTCCCTGAAGAGAAGAGGGGGCTTGGTATCATGATTGTCCCTTCAAGGAGCGAGGGGGGAAAGATTTGAAGATGATTTTCCAAGAACTTGAGGAGGCATTAGACGCACTTAGAAGAGATGTGGACTTTTGAAGGAAAGACGTCTCATGTGCAAGCATGTTATTGGTACATACAAGAAAAGAGAGGTTGTTTCCACAACACTTGAGGAGATGTTAGAAACACTTAGAGGAGATGTGGAATTTTAGAGGAAAGATGTCTCATGTGCAACACTGGAGGAGGCATTGGACATACTCAGAGGAGATGTGGAATTTCGGAGGAAATGTATCTCATTGTGCATGGGAGGTGGGAACACTCATGTTGTGTAGATGATTTCTTGTTCTATGATCAGGAGATCCACTAATGCATTCAGTTCAGTGTTTCTTGAGTGAGCGAGGAGGATTGTTGAAGATGCTTCATCAAAGTTTCCAGAGGGGTTTTTGTTCAAAACCCTTGCAACATCCACTCTTGTTATAATTAATGTAATACGGAGGGACGTTGGAGTATTTCATTAATTAGGTTAATTTAGATTAATAAATATGTTTAGTTAGACAGTTTGTTTGGAATTTGCATTCCCGTGGGAATTTAATCACCAAAAAATAAGGATTTAAAAATACAATGATATTGTATTGCAGAGTATCTAATTAAAAATATAATTATATCTTATTTTAGATTCAGTTTTTTCTACTCTCTTATTTCTACAAATAGTTTTCTTTCAGGGGATGCTCATTGTTTTTGTTCTAATGTTTCCTTTCTAGTTATCATATTTTAAGACAACATATTTATTTTAAAACTAAATGTTTATTTTAAATAATCTCTCATTGATATATAAAATAATAAAATTAGGAATTTTAAAACAATTACTCTATTTTTGGGGCTAGTACTATGATTTTCTCACATTTATGTGTTCTTAAAAGTTCTCCACTTAGCATTGTTTCTTTTTCTTATCTACTATTATAAAGAGTTCTCATCTTAACATTCTTTCTATCTCTTATATGCTATTCATTTGTTATGCTATAGAAAATCTACCTTGCTTTTACTATTTAAAATATAGTTTTATTTGTTGAACCTAAGTGGGTATATAGTACTATTAAGTTTTAGGATAGATGCAAATGTAATAGCAGTCTATGTTGTATGTATTTTCCAAATGCGACAATATCTCTTTCATTTATATTAGGAATGAGGATAGGAGAGATATGTCCCTTCATGAGACATGTCTATTCATTATTATTTATAAGAAAGGACATGCGTATTGCCATTAATTATAATTTAATCAATCTTATAATGTTTCATTAATCAATTATTAATTTAGAATAATATAATAATTTAATATTAAATATTAAATTTCATATGATTAATAATAATATAACATATATATTATATTATTATTAATTAACATATATTATATGTATTCTAATGATCATGCGATTGAAGCTACAAACATTAACACTCCCTCTTAGCTAGGGAGGATGATCAAACAAAATGTGTAGTGGTCTCCCATGTCAACACTTATGACCCTTACCATAGCTACACAAAACATCAACACTCCCTCTTAGTTAGGGAAGATAAAATTCATCAAAATATCATTCAAAAAAGATCCATTACTTTTAAGAGAGATAATATCAACTCATCATGATATCAAGAGATATGGTCTAACCAAGAATATCAAGTCTCATGATATTCACCATAACTCAAAAAATATTTTAGATATCACCTCAATATGATATCAGAGATATGATCTGACCAAGAATATCAAGTCTCATGATATTCAGCATAACTCAAAAGTATTTTAGATATCACCTCAATATGATATCAGAGATATGGTCTGACCAAGAATATCAAGTATCATGATATTCACCATAACTCAAAAGTATTTTAGATATCACCTCTCAATAACTCTTCCAAATACAAGTGATAATCATTTGGAAGTTGTCACTTCCTCATGATGTACACAGGGGGCAAGCCCATTAAAAATATGGAGTCACACACATGATATCCATCATGCCTCAATGCAGAGGGTGAAAACAAGGGATTTCAGCTCAAAATTCTCACAGAGAATAACTCATTGAGAAGATATCAATCATTTCATCATCCAAGATTTCTTATGATGAAATGTTAAAGTCCCTCTAAGTCTGATATCAAACTTCCTAGCTCCTCATCCAAAGTTACCTCTGAAGATTCAAACTCTATCTAAAAAAAATTTCTTGTGCTTATGTCATGAAGGTATGTTAGAGAGAGATTACAAATAGCTTATAAACTAAACTATCTCATACGAGCATACCAAAGATAGAAGCATACATGATTTTACTAGCCAATATTATAGTATAAATTTAAAACTCAATCATTCATGTGCATTAATAAAACATGAAATACTTATCTTAGGTTTTAAATATTTCCTTTTTTAAGGTGAGCCCATATAGGAAATATCAACTCTCATCAAAATTTGAAGTTGTTTGTGGTGAACACACTGCAAGAGATCATAATGTTGTCCATGCTAGGCATGTCGATGACCTTCATGTAGAGTGAAACCCTAGAGTGGATGATCACCATTTTCTTACTCTCCAATAAGGATGGTTCAAATGGAAATGTAACATTGGTTAATATTGTCCCCCCACAATGTACAATTCCCACTCTTATATCTTTGAACAATTGTCATGTTTTCTTATGAAAACAATTTCTTATGCTTCTATCATGAATGTATGTTAGAGAGAGATTACAAATAGCTTATAAACTAAACTATCTGATACGGATATACCAAAGATAGAAGCATACATGATTTTAGTAGCCAATATTATAGAATAAATTTAAAACTCAATAATTCATGTGCATTAATAAAACATGAAATACTTATCTTAAGTTTCAAATATTTCCTTTTGTAAGGTAAGCCCATATAGGAAATATCAACTCTCATCAAAGTTTGAAGTTGTTTGCGGCGAACACGTTGTAGGAGATCATAATGTTGTTTGTGCTAGGCATGTTGACGACCTTCATGCAGAGAAAAACCCTAGAGTGGATGATCACCATTTTCTTACTCTCCACTAAGGATGGTTCAAATGGAAATGTAACATTGGTTATTATTATCCCCCCAAAATGTACAATTCCCACTCTTATATCTTTGAACAATTCCCATGTCTTCTTATGAAATGACTTGATTTATCCAAGAAATTTGACACTATATAATTGATTCTTTCTTTATAGAAAGATACACCCTTCCTTAAATGCATGCTTCTTTTTTATTTCTTGACCACGATCATAACAAATTAATATATCTCTTTAATGAAAGTCACTTTAAAAATTTTCACATAGACCCGTACATATTTCGTCATACCTTTTGCATTCAAGACTTTCTCTCTAATCTCTTCGGCAAGATTCTTAGAAATTAGGTTTTCACCAACATATCAAAAGTTTAGCAAAATCCAATGGTGGATTTGTGAGATATGGTCCTTTTACCGAGACTATATTTTCTGAGATAGTCACACATTCACCATCAACAAAGTACTCTCTTACATTTGCAGTCTGGTTCTTATAACATGTTAAGTTTTAGGATAGTTGAAAATGTAATATCACTCTATGTTTTATGTATTTTCCAAATGCAACAATCTCTCTTTCATTTATATTGGGAATGAGGATAGGAGAGACATGTCCTTTCATGAGACATGTTTATTCATTATTATTGATAAGAAAGGACATGCCTCTTCCCATTAATTATAATTTAATCAATCTTATAATGTTTCATCAATCAATTATTAATTAAGAATAATAATTTAATATTAAATATTAAATTTCATATAATTAATAATAATATAACATATATATATTATATTATTATTAATCAACATATATTATATGTATTCTAATGATCATACGACTGAAGCTACAAACATTAACAAGTACATACAATTTTATTAATGTCCTAATTATTAGATATATGTGACTTCTAATCTTATAAGAAGATCTATGTGGCTAGTATGTACCTACGAAAATTCTTCACATTCTAGCATTCACAGGTACACACATTATTCCTAATGGAGCAATGCCATTCAATTCCTCTGGTAAAATATCTATACCACTTTGGTTTAATTTTGGTTGTTGGTAGGAGTCTCTTTCTCCACCATTGCTTTCCTCCCTATTATGTGAGATCATACTCTTGATATTTATAACATTTCTTAAGAGGAACAAGTTTATAATGAAAATCAATTTTCTAGACAATCCCTACTATTCTCATCTTCTCCAAAAGTCATTCCTTTGGTTTCTAATTCCTTGCCACTACAAGGAACAATACCAAGCAACAATATTTATGCCCACATAGTTTTCAAGAAAGAAGTAGTTGATGGTGCTTTGGTTCTATATTCTTCAACAAAAAATATTCGAAGATATAGTCCAAAATATATTTACAAAAGGTAGTCTTTCACAAAATATTTTTGGAAGACCTAGATGTTTACATTCATAAAACACATCTCTACATAGTATATATTAAATCATCTTCCCATTTTTTACATATTATAACTTCCTCACAAACTCTTAGTAATTACCAATTACTAGTTCTACTATTAATGAAAACAATTGCCAAAAATTTTTTCACATAGAGTTAATAATAAAGATAAAACCGTCTTTAAATATCAAACTTATTATTTTTCAAAAAATATATGTACTATGCATCATATTTCTTAACACTTTTCTAAAATTTTCACTAGCTCTTGCATTTTAAAACCAAGACATGGAGACACAAGCAAGACATACAAACTCTATGTCAAATTTTTTTGAATTTTATAATGTCTTTTCCAACATCTAGCATTTTTCATCTACATATCCCTACAATTACTTGGTATCCTATACTGTTATAACAAAACAACCCTACCAGCATTTGGCAGGAACTTAATTGCATTGCAGTCTTGTTTTCAATAAAAATATATCACTATTTTTAAGAACCTTTAATATTTTATAAATTATTTTAATAAGTTTTCTTTTTTATTAATTTGTATATTGAATTAAAATATATAATTATTCTAGAAAAAAATTAATATTTTAAAAAGTAATTAATAATTATTTTTGTTTAATTGTACAATTAGTATAATGAGGCTTTTTACATATTTATTATTGTGTATAATATGATTTTCAATTGACTGTTTACTTCACATTGACAAGAATAAATTGATGAGAAACATATTCTTTATTATACATAACTTAATAAAAATAAATCATTAAATTTCCTAAAATAACTATATAGTTTAATTAATAATTTATATTATATAGAGTAAAATAAGTAATAAACATAAATATAATTTAAAAATGTAATACACAAAATAAATAATAATTGAATATATTATTTTAATAATGGTATATGTTATATTAACAATATATTTAAATTTTTACCAAACCCTTTTCTAATTTGAAAAATAATGTTGTTTTGTTATCTCCTTGGAAGCCATTTGTTCAACATGGGCAAACTCTTTTCCAAGCCCCTCCTATCTGGTTCTCTCTGCCTAATCTACCATACAATTTTAATGATTTGAGGATTCTAAAGGAACTTGGTAACATTTTTGGTACATGTGTGAGGACAAATGGATGTTGAAAGGATAAAAAACTATCCACTAAGGTTTGTGTACTGGTTTCCAAAACTACTACAATTCCCAATACTTGTAAGTTTGATTCTCCACTTAGTTTTTGGAGACAATCAATTGTTAGGGATGAAATATTTTCAGCTAAGCCTATAATTACTATTGATTATGATCTTTTGTTCGATTTCCAAAAGGCATTTTAAGGGTTTTTCCTTCAACAAACACAGGGAAGACTGCTACTAATCCTCATGAGGCTTTTGTCCCTTCTTTCTAACCTTCATTTCCTCAGTCTACTTTGTCTCCTCCATAAATCCCTTTCTTTTAGTTTAACATTCCTCTAAGACCAATCCACACTTCTATGAATGATGGCTCCCCTCTGAATGAGATCTGACCTCCTCCTTTACAACCTTCCTGGTTGACTACTTCAGGTGCTCAAGAGTCTATGAGTATTGATAGACCTTCCATTCTGACTGATACCTCTATGAATGTTGGCTCTCCTATGATTGAGACCCTCTCTCCTCCTTTACAACCTTCTAGGTTACTTTAATCAGATATTCATCTTCTCAACATTTTGATAAACCTTCTATGTTGATTGATGCACCTTTATTAGAAAATCATTTTCTTATTAAACCATCAAATCAACTGGTTCCTCAGGTACAAGATATTTTTTCTAAAGAAAATAGGTTTTTAGATGATAACATTATTGATTCATTTATTGAGAGCCTTGATGCTTCCCTCTTTTGGCTGCAATGTAAAGATGATATTTCAACCTCAATAAATCCATACATGGTCTTCTTTCCCCGGATTTAAATTCTTCTCTACATGAGGTACTTGTTAAAATTTCTCCATCCCCTTTTGGCTTTGTAGGGGAGAAAGCTAGATCCCTTTTCTCTATTTTTCAATCTCCTTCTACTAAGACCTCTCCTAGGTCTTCTACTAAATAGAGAGGTAGGCCTTCTAATGAATCTAAGATTTAGAATGAGATTGATGCTGGAATTCAAACTACATTACCTTCTACTTTGAATCTTAGTAAAAAGGGAAAGAAGAAGTCATCTATTAGCCCTCCAACCACCAAGGAAGCTAAGGCCAAGAGGAACCTGTAGACTGAGTATGTTGGGGGTGTTAACTCTAACATAAAAAAAAAAAAAAAAGACTCACAAAATGAGGGGAAGTGAATCCTCCCCTATGGATCAATGAGGATAATTTTGTGGAATGTTAGGGGCTTGAATGACCCTAACAACAAATGAATCCTTAAGAGCCAACTGTTGAATTCAACATTTGATATCATTCAGGAAACTAATATGTGTGATTCTGCTGCCTCCTCTCTTTTTTTTCATGGAAAATGTGGATTTTTTGGTCTTCCTCTTCAGATGGATCTTTGGGAGGCCCGAATGTTCTTTGGGATCCTAAGAAGGTGCCCGTGGAACCTATCTCTAAGGGTAAATATTGGATGCTTTTTTTAGTCAAGAAATTTGTTGTTCTAAATTGTCAGTTTGGTTGTTTAATATTTATTGTCCTACATCTATTATTGAGAAGACCAAGTTATGGAATCTCCTTGGGGAATTGATTAAGGAGTTACATGTGGAGTTACTCATTTTGGGTGGGGATTTCAATGCAGTTCTAAAAAATAATGATAAAATTGGAGGTATTTTTCCCTCACCTAAAGTTATGATGGATTCCAATTAGTTTATTTTTTATTGTAATTTACTTGATGTTTCCCCTAAAATGGGTAGGTTCAAATGGATAAAACATAGAGCATATTTATGTCATATAGAAGAATGTCTTGAATTTTTTCTCCTCTCTAATCATTGGATAAACATTGATAAGGATAACCACTCTTCTATTTTTCCATTCACAGTATCTAATCACTTCCCAATTTTGTTAGTTATTGCAGAATCCTGCTCCCACTGAAAAGGCACATATAGATTTGAACCGATGTAGTTTAGGGATCCTTATTTTCTCACCCTCATTAGATCTTGGTGGGAGAATTCACCTTTAATTAAGGGAACTCATCTTTACATATTGGTCAAATGATTACAACTTATAAAGGTTAAGATTAAAGACTAAAGTGTTAGCCACTTAAAAAAAATCATGAAAAAAGACAGTTACAGTCCGATATGAATACCTTAAATAATTACATTATTTCCAATGTCATGGATTCTCAAACTTTTTCCCAAGACAAATAACTCAAAAGTGCATTAAAAGAAGTTCTCTTAAGAGAACAAATATATTGGAAACAAAAGTCCTGTAAAACCTAGCTTGTTGATGGGGATAGAAATACTAGATTTCTTCATGCCTCTACAAAACTAAAATATTTAAGAAATAACATTATTTGCATTGAATCCTCTGCAGGCATGCTTGAGGAGGAAAATTATATTACTGTTGAAGGTGTCTCCTTCTTCAAAAACCTTCTATCTAAAGATAAAAATTAATGTTTAGATTCTATCTTGGATTCAATTTGACCATGTGTGTCCCAAGCTGATAGCTTAATACTGATGGCTATTTTCACATTACAAGAAATTAAAGAGGTTGTTTTTAGCATGGCCCTGAATAAAGTTCTTGGGCCTGATAGGTTTAAAATATTTTTTTCACAAATATTGGGATTTTATAGGATAAGACATCTTGTTAGCTTTAGAAGAAGCAAGAATTAACAAAACTATGTTGAAAGAACTAAACAACACCTGAATCTCCTTGATTCCTAAAAAGAAAAATCCTAGAACATTTGTAGATTTTTGACCTATTTCCCTATGTAGCTCTCTTTATAAGATCTTTACAAAAGAAAACTTGGTCCATTTGGAAATAATTCTCCCTAATATTATATCCAAGGAACAAGGTGGTTTTGTTACCAATAGACAAATCCTACAGGCTTCTATACTTGGTCATGAAATCTTGTATTCGACCTCTTTACCCAAAAAAACCTACAATGGTCCTAAAGTTAGCTATGATGAAATCTTTTGACCAATTAGATTGGGAGTTCCTGATAAGTGTTCTTAATAGATTTATTTTTCATGCTAATTAGGTTAAATGGATATATTCATGCATTTCTTCTCCCACATATTCTGTGATTATTAATGGTACCATAAGGGGTTTCTTTTCTTCCTTTAGGGGTATTTGACAGGGAGATCCTTTATCTACTTTTCTCTTCATACTAATGGCTGAAGGGATTAGTAGGTTGATTTTTCATGCTAATAATATTGGTAATTGGAAGGGCATTATGCTTGAGACTGGGGATGAATCCTATACTCACAATTTATTTATTGATGACACACTCCTCTTTGGTCAAGCTACCATGACTGAGTCTCGTATCATAAAGGAGGTTATTGATAATTATTCTAATGCTTTTGGACAAATGGTTGAACCAGATAAATCCAAATTTTTCTTTCCAAATGTCTCCCCTTTGGTCCAATGTAGCTTACATCACTTTTTGGGTTTCTCATTGGGAAAATTTCCATGTCGCTATTTGGGGATTCCCTTCTATACTAGTTCCAAAAAGCAACAATTTTGGGATAAAGTTATCTCATCCATCTCTCAAAGGATTTTCTCTCAAAAACATAAGCGGTTAACATTATCAAGGAAGATACTTATGATTAAATAGGTCCTAAATGCTATACATATATATTTGATGTTTGTTTTAAACATGCTTAAGCATTCCATTTAGGAACTTTAGGCCATTCTAAGAGATTTTATTTGGGTAGAAAATGTATCACAGAAGAAAAAGCTTCCTTTTTTTGGCTTGGCACAAGGCTTGCATACCTAAATATGCCCAAGGTGCTGGTATCAGGGATCTTACTCTTCAGAATAAAGCTTTGGGTGCTAAAATTTTGTGGAATTTATATCATAACCCTAACTCAAAATGGGAAAAAATGCATGAGGGATAAATATTTAGACTCCAATACTCAGGAGATAATTTTTACTACTTCTTCTCTTCCTTGTGGTTCTACTATGTGGAACTTTTTGTATTCTTGTATGGACCTACTTCTTCCTTCTTTATCTTGGCTTGTTCACAGTGGAGCCAAATCTCAGTTTTGGGAAGACTCTTGGAATGGACATAAACCCTTGTGTCATATTTGGGATTGGTCCCCTTTAGATGTTCAACTAAAAAATGCATGGGGAAATTAAGTGTGTCACTATTTCTATATTTATAATGGATATGTATGTTATAAGGATTTGTCTTAATTTAATAACGTTATGGGACTGTTCATAGAACTACACAAGGAATTGAGTTCTCATGTCATTATTTTCTCTTCTCAGGAAGATGAACTTATCTAGCTTGATTCCCCTTCAGAAAAATATTCTATCAAGTCTGGTTATGAATCTAATTTCCACACTAATACATTTGAATCTTAGCCTTTTAGATTGTTATGGGGGGCTTATTGTCTTCCTAAGGCTAGTTATTTTTCTTGGTTGGCTATTCAGGATAGAGTTTTAATGGGTGAATGATTGGATAGATAAGGGATTATAGTTGTCTTCCCATGTACTCTTTGTGGTTATTTTATGGAGTCAAAAAATCATTTGTTCTTACATTGTCCTTTTGGTTTGAATTGTTGGTACTGGCTATTAGGTAGATTGGGTTGGAATTCTATTGTGGGTCCCAATCTATGTGATCATTTTAGGGCTTGTCCCATTTTATATAATTCTTCCATGTTTTCTCCTCTTTGGTAGATTCTCCCTTCTATTCTAATTTGGAATATATGGCTTGGCATAATGAAAGGATATTTAGGAAAAAACATTCTTCTTGGTCTGATGTTATTTTTAACATTGAAAAATCCATATCAAAAGTAATGTTGTCATATTACATTAAAAAAAATAACTCATCTAAAGAATTTTCTAAATGGGGATTTTTCATTCATGCTAATTAGCCTTTACTTCAATCTATCCCTGCTCATGATTGCCATCCCAATAAACAATCATTGATCTCTAGAGATCAGGTCATATGGTTCAATCCCCCTATGGGTTTTCACAAGCTCAATTTTGATGGAGCTTCTAGGGGTAACCCTCAAATCACCAGGGCTGGGGAAATCATCAGAAATATTGATGGAAAAGTTATTCAAGTTGTTTGTAAAAAGAACTACCTTCTGATACAAACAATGTGGCTGAAATGGAAGCTCTTATTTTAGGCCTTTCGTATTAAATATTTGAATATAACTAATCTGATAATTGAAGGAGACTGTATGGTTGTTTATAATATTGTTACAAACATGAGATCAACTTGCTAGAAATTACAATATAAGCTTGATATAGTGTTAGCAAAATTGCACATTTTTCATAACTATGAGTTTAAGCATTGTTATAGGGAAGCTAATATGGATGTTGATTTTTTGGCTAATAAAGAAATTGATGATGATCTTACCCTAAAAGAAGTAGAGGAACGGGTCTTATTAAATTTGGTTTAATATGTGGGGAAAAGTTTCCCTCACACTTATTAGGGTGATTGGGATTAGTCCTATTGGGCTAAGTTGAGTCACTCTGATGGGGGTGATGATGACATGCAACTGATTGAATGTTTGAAGATATTAAGTTGATCACCGAAATGAAGAAATATAATGCAAGACATTAATTCAGTTAATGGATTGTATTTTCATTGATGTCAACTTGATATAATCTAATTGGTTATAATAAAAGTGTCAAAGACTTCAGAGAATCAGAGAGATAAATATTATGATTTCAATAATGTATAAAATAAAAGCATTTACTATGTGACTTTAAACACTGACGGTTAGTGGAACCCGATGGACAAAGATCACTAAAAGTTAAGTCACAATGATGCCTGAGCAAGAAAGCCAATGAGCATTACCGATGAGAAGAATCACAAGCATACCTGACAGCCACAATCATAGTGTAACCTGATGGACAGACATGCCCAAAGGACAGACAACCCTGACAGACAGACAGCCCCGACGGAGAAGCCCAAGGAGAACTGAAGTGTTTACCAAAGCTAAGAATATTTAAAACACCAAAATTAACTGGAGTTCAGAAAGGACAAAATATCTAGCTGATAGAGCTAAATATAGAGTTAACTAGTAGTTATCAATATTTTCATCGACAAGATAGAGCCGGAGATAAGTAATGGATTTAAAGTTTTTTTGTCTAGTTGGAAAGAAGATATTTGCGAGATCAAACATGATTTATGCTTTAAATCTGATTGGCAAGAATTGTGGATAACGCAAAGATCAAGAAAATCAAGGACCTAGAAACAGTGATACCATGTCTATAAAGAGACAACTTAATTCATTACAAATTAAGGGGAGTGAATGAAAAAGAGGATGCTGGAGAGAAAATGATGAAGAATAACTTCATACAGTCTCAATTAATCAAGCTAGGGAAAGAGCTAAGCAATTGTGTAGACACCAAGCAACAGAGCATAGCATCATCAAGAAGAACAAAAGTGGAGCAGAGGTATTGAAAAGATATATTAATCAGATTGGTTTTATGAGCTTACAATAGATTTGAAAATATACATGTATAAGTTGTATATGTGAATAGATCATACTATTTCAGTTTAACCATTGTTACAGAAATTATCTTAACCAAGCAGGATTTTAATATCCTTTCTATATTGAGATACATCCTAAGGAGTATCAAAAATTTTGATCATGAAGATAGCATGAGATGCCACATACCTATTGAGAGGCCAAGAGAGTTTTTGATCAAGGAAGGTGGCATAGAGATGCCCGATATCAAGTGAAAAACTAATATTTTAAATCTTGTAACAAGGTCACACCTAATAGTGTGTGTGTAACCTTTAACAGGGTTGGCTCTTTAGCGAGCTCACTTGAGAAGAGTAAAAATTTTGGGTTACCAGTCTCGAGTGGTTTTTCCCTTAATAGGGTTTCCACATTAAAAATGCATGTGTCAATGTGTTTATGATTCATTACTTTAGTTTTTTGCATTACACATAGCTTAAGTGGATTGTGATGACATGTAACTGATTGAATGTTTGATAATGTTAAGTTGAAGATGATGCAAGACATTAAATTAGTTAATGGTCTATATTGTTGTTGATGTCAACTTGATATCATCTATATGGTCATATACATAATTCCAAAGACTTTAGAGAATCAATGGAAAAAGGTTATACTTTCAGCAATGAATAAAAGTCAAGTATTCACCAAGTGACAGACTACACCGGCAGAGTGCACACCATCGGTAAAGACAAAGATAAAGTCACAGTGATGCCCGACGAGAAGAAGACAGTGTTGCCTAAAGAAGTAGAATCATAGGATGCCCGACAAGCTAAAAATAGTGTTTCCCGATGAACAAGATCCAATGATGCCCGATGGACGGAGATCCCAAAGCTAACTAAAGTTGCACCGACAGAACTGGCAGTTGTCACCAGCGATGAACTGCAGAATTGACCGACAGAATAGAGAGATCAGAAAATGACAAAATATCTAGCTGGTAGAGCTTAAGGATAGAATTAATTGGTTGTTTTATTTGTTTTATTCGACCATAGTTAAGTAATTGATTTAAAGATAATTTATACAGTTTGCAAGAAGATAACTACGAGATAAATCAAGAGTTAAAGCCATAAATCAATTTGGCTGGATTGTTTTTTATGCCAATAATCAAGAATCAAGAACCAAGAATTAAGAAATATCATGTCTATATAAGAGACAAGTTTAATTCATTTCCACAAGCAATCAGATACATGTGGGAGTGAATTGAAGGAAGATGCTGAAGAAAAACTAATGAAGTTTAAACTTCATGCAGTCCTGATCAATCAAGCTAAGGGAGAGATAAAGAATTTTGCAGACATCGACACACAGTGAAGTACATCACAGAGAAGAAATAATAAAGTACAAAGAAATTGAATTAATACATTGATCAAAAAGGTATTGTAGATAAGTAGATCTGAATATCTGCAATTCAAAGTTGCATTAGAAACAAGTCATTATGTTTCAGTTTAACCATTGAAGCATTAAGTCTCTTAACAGAGCAGGACTTAACAGTATTTTATATTTGAGGTATATCCTTATAGATTACCAAAAAGGTTGACTCATGATAGTAGCATTGGTCTTACCTAAAGCCTATTGATAGTCTAAAAAGGAAGTTGATTCAAGGATGGTAGTAAGATTAGAATAAAGCCTATTGACAGTCTAGAGGATGATTCAAGGATGGTAGCGTAGATGTCAGATACTTAGTGACAATCTATGTATAAAAATCCTCTAACAAGGTCACACTTAATAGTGTGTTTGTAACCTATAATAGGGTTGGCTCCTAATAGGGCTCACTTCAGAAGAGTGAAAATTTGGGTACCGATCCCAGTGGTTTTTCCCTTAATAGGGTTTCCACGTTAAAATCCTTGTGTTATGTGTGTTAGAGTAATTTAGTAATTACTCTTTTGTGCTTAAGTTATACTTAGGCAACTTTCTATTTTCTGAGAGTTTCCTTTTTAGGGCTTCGGTATCCTTTATAAGGAATCACCGGTTAGTTTGTTTTACAGAGTTTTTACATCAGTTTGTAAATCATAGAAACATATTATCAATATATTGTTTTCTTCAGCACATGATGTCTCTAGCTTTTTGGCCTCCATAGATCCTTCTATCTTCTGTCTTTTGCTTCTATTTATGTAATAGCTATGCATGCAAGTGTTCTTGGGAAGATTGTAGTTTAGCAATCTTAACAATGTGTGTATGGCTTATTACTTTATTTTTTTACATTCCACATGCATTTATGAATTGATTGGTATACTCTGCATATTTACTGAGTATCGATAAATAAGTTTTACTGCTTATTGGTTATCAAGGAAAAGAAGGACAGACAAGGTAAACCGACAGACAATTATTTATTTCAAGTATTTCAAAGGCATACATCTTGTAGGGACTTAATAATATGAGGTGTATTAATTGGTGGATTGAAGTTTAAAGGATAAATATTTGAGGCCACTGATTCACCCCNCCCCCCCCCCCCCCCCCTCTCATTTATTACTAACAATTGGTATCAAAGCTTGTGTGCTTAGAAGGAAGGTTTCAAGACCTAAGTAAAGATCACAAGATGAATAGATGAGATGTGCCCAAGTTGAACAAGGACAAATTTTCTTCATGGAAAAGAAGAATAAAAATTCACTTATCAAGTATTGGCAATGATATTACTCAATACTTAGATACTGCATATGTGTTTCCTATAGGACCATTGACAGTAGATCAATTGAGATTAAAGCATGAACATAACTGCATGGTTATAGAGCTTTCAGCCTCACTCTCTGATGTTGAATTTGAGGATGTCAAAGATTGCAAAAATGTAAAGACAATGTGGGACAAGTTGAAACTTGTACATGAAGGTGATGCAAATGTTCTGAGAGCCAAGGAAGAAAGCCTTAGAGGAAAGTTTGATGATCTAAGAATGAAAGAAGGTGAAAACATCACACAGTACAACACAAGAATAAAAGTAGTCAATGCTATATGAGGTGTTGGAGGTACACTTGAAGAGGAGACAGTGGTAAGTAAAATCCTAAGAACCTTATTGC
>MU225863.1:6237893-6261891 GCA_018584345.1 Thuja plicata
GTTCTTTATCACAATAAGTTTTATTTGGCTGTGAAGACATACCTGTATCCAACACTTGATTAGTAAATGCACCTGAATTTGCTCCTATTGTATTTTCTTCTTCAACCTCTACATCCATCATGGTGTCTTTATTGTTCTCATCTTCTGAACCAATTGTTGAACTTGATGCTCCCAAATTATCAAGGTTTCGAATTCTTGCTCTTCTTTCTCATTGTCGTTTTGCCTCTTTCTCTCTATTTGCTGCAATCTCATCAGTTGTCAGAACCTTTCTTTGCCTCTTTCTGCATTTGTTTGATCCCATGTTTGCACCAAATTTTGAATTCAAATGAATCCCTTCTTGTCAGATCCAAAACAAGACAAGAAAAGAGAATGTTCTTTCAAAATATTCTTTCTGTAATATGGATATGTCATACAAATAATTAAATAATCATCAATCATTGAGAGCAGGCCCACAGAACTATTTTTTGTCTCCAACGGATCTTTCAGAAATGGGCACCCGTTATTTAAATGAAACGGGTGCCCATTTATAAAACGGGTGCCCATTTTAAAAAATGGGTGTCCGTTTCGATTTAACGGTCTAAAAAAAATGCGCACCCATTTTTTGAATTTTAAATAACGGGTGCCCGTTTCTAAAAACTAGGAGTGGGGACTGTACCTCTTCCTTGGTTTTTGGTTCAGGACAGGCTCGGTCTTACCAAGCTTGTGCTTGGCCTTGCAAAAAAATGACTAAGGCATTTAAAAATAAAATTTGTGCCTTGTCATGATTTTTCGAAGGTCAACCCGAATAAAATTTTAGACGAAACGAAAATCCATTTCAGTTCATATTGTAATGATATGACAAATTTTAGTATTTTTCCAATAATTATTACGCCAAATTGGTACCTAAAGTTGAAATAGTAAGGTTAACTAAAATTTTAATAACTTTTTTGATTTTCAGTTTTTGAAAAAATAAATTATATGTAACCAATCTACATAGAATTTTATTCAAGATAAAAAAAATAAAATCCAAAAACAGTGAAATTTTCATCAGATTATGGTGGCCGTACACCAGAGGTTTTGAAAATGTACTTTATACTCAATTAAAAATGAATAAAAAAAAAATTTCAAATAAAAAAAAATCAAAAATATTCTGACCAATCTTTGATGTGTTAGCTACCTTTCCCCAGAAGGATTAACAAAAATTTATTTATTTATTTCAAAATAGGGTGGTCGTACACGTGTGTGGTATGGTCCTGAAACTGAAATTTTGAAAAGGGGTTTTTAAACATGCCTACCAAAATATATTTTTTACCATGTGGGTATTAAAAAAAATTACATATTTGAAAACTAGACTCCGAGCACTACATTTTCTATTAGTGAATTTTTCTGAGATTCAATCTCTAAGTGCCTCAAATTTTGACATCAATTGACTGCACATTTGAAAAACAAGAAAAAAACTTCCACTTTTTGCCCAAAAAGTGGACTCAACTTCTTGCTGGCACCTGTATACTCTAAGTAATTTACTTTTTTTTTATAAATTGAAAGACTGATAATCGATAAACATATAGAATAAGGTTTAACAAAGCATTCCAAGCAGTAGTAATTTGTTGAGTATATTTGGAGGCATTCATCTTATAGGACCAAAGATAGCTAGAGGCTTAATATTGTGGTAAGTTAAGTTTTTGGGTTGATTAATTAGAATATTTTTAAGGCCACTGATTCACCCCCCCTCTCAGTTATTACTAACAGGTGAGGTTGTAAATATTTTCTTTTATTCCCTCACCTCTTCCAACTTTCTCATCTCAAGTTTTTATGCTTTTTATGGTTGCTTTGACTATGATATCAATTGCTTAGCATGTTGTGATGCTCTGCCCTTGTTGGAATTGGTTACTCTGCTTCACATTTGAATATTTTATTGCTTTCCAAGAAAAATTTGTGGTCATATTTTAGTTGCATTCTTCATACTGATTTTGATCCTATTTGGTGTCTTCATTCATGACAATGAACATGACGATGATTCATTGATTTACATAATCATACTGACCTTGTACTCTTGTTTATTTGGTTCTTTGCACTTCACATAGTCTCATTCCCCTTTTTCAGTATGTTGAATGGGGATTAATCTTTTTGATTGAATCGATTCATGGTATTGGAAAAGGGGATACGTGATATCTTCTATAGGCTTGATTCTCTTTGAAGTTCTTCTATCTTAGCTGGGGGAAACTAACACATATATGTGTGTAATTTTGTTTCTATTTGGTTCTTCTCCTCATTATGATGAACTGATGGTGGCTCATTTTTACAACTATTAATTCATTTTGATGGGGAGGAGATTCATAGAAAATAAACATATGTTTGAAAGGAGTATTCTCATTTCATTTTCTCTACAAGTGTTTCATTGTAGATATCTCTATATCTATTAATTTTTCTTCTCTTATTCGGAAACTATGGTACTTTGAATCATTCTGATGGCTAGTATATCGAACTCATGTGTGGCATTTACTTCCATTTTGGGAATTTTGGTATTGGTATCTTCCATTAAGCGCTTGCATTCAAATTTTCTCCTTAGTCCTAATAAGAGACTGATGTTGCGGGATTTCCTCTTTCAAACCTGGTATGTTTCTTTGAAAACTCATTCGGGGTTTAGCTTTCAAATTCGTTCTTCTATCTTGGGTTCTCATTCTTACTATGAATTGGGAAGTTGTATAGTGTTCATTTGAATTTTAGCTACACTTGTTAAAAAAAATTACAGTTTTTAATTATGGAGAATTACCAAAATTCTAATGGTTTAAAGTTGAGGAAGGTTGCTAGTATTTCTTTGTTTTGTTCTGTCGAAAAGATTACTATTTGCATATCATATTTTTTAGTGTGGGGCATCCTCTCTGTTATCCAATCTGTCACTGTCATGGGGCTTATTTTCCCTGTTGCAAGATTTTGTGGGGTCCCTTGTTTGAGTCATCTTGGGATACAAGATACAACTGCCACCACAACTGTGGGTGGTCAGTAAAAATTTTTCTTATGATTCTGAGAAATTAGGCATAGTATTTAATTGTTCCTGTGCACACATTGAGGTGGCAATTTGTACTCTTCTCAATATTGATTGGCTCAATAATAACCCATCTTCTCTTCCTATGGAAGTGGTGTCCCGTTTCTTAACTATTATGATGGACCTTTCACAAGATTCATAGTGTTTTTTAATATAGCTCATAAAGTCATTATGGAAGGATGGTGGACTTGTTTTTATTACTCAAGAATATGCCCAAATGATGAGCACTACTAATCCATATGTGTCAGATCCCTTATTGGATGATTTCTTGGCTATCCAAACTCTCATTATGCACATGGACAGATGTATCAGTGATGATATTCTTCTAGTCTCTTCCCTTTAGATTGTTGCACCATGTCATGAGGACCAACTTCCTATGCTTGATGAGGACATTGTTTCAAATGAGGTTTCCAGCTTGGGTACATTGGAAAAGAAACATCCTTCTTCTGCGGTGGCATCTGCATCTTCTATTTCCCCTTCTTCTTCACTCCCCTTTCTCCCAGGTGGGTCTTCTTCGGTTGTAATGGGACACTAGGGATTGTATGAGTTTTTGGCAAACTTGACAGGGTTTTTTGTGGGATTTGGGATCATTACCGTGTTGGTTTCTCTTTATGGTTCGGGTTGGGTAGCCTAGGAGATTAGTCTATTAAACTTTTTGCATGGGCTATGACCAAAGGTTTTCTTCCTGGTTCTTTCCTGCCGGTATGCCCACTTGAACCAGGCCTGTAAACTTATTATTATTATTATTATTATTATTATCATGGCCTAGCCACTTTAAAAAAAATTCTTTATAATACAATAAATTTATAAGCAAATAATAAATAGCTATGTATAATGATATATGGTATTTTTAGCATTTATTTTTATTAAGTTGTGTAGAAGTAATATACTAAGAATATATCTATATCTCATTATCTCTTTTCCCTCGTGTATTCACTTCATCTCTCCTACTTCCCCCTCCCCTCTGTGTGTGTGTGTGTGTGTGTGTGTGTGTGTGTGTGTGTGTGTAAAAAGACAAATTTTAATGCTTGTATTGTATTTTATCCTTTGATGTATACATGCAAACTATGAGGAGGTTGCATTTTAAAGGAAAAAGTTTTAATGTTTAGTTATGATTATTGTTCTTCTTTTATAATGAATGCTCGATTAAAATATGCAATATATAAAAAAAAGTTGTGATAAATTCCATTTGTCAAAAATTTACCACATACACTAACTATTGCATGTTTGAGAACTATCTTCAAAAATAACTAGAGAAGAAAGGAGAAGGGTATTGACCAAGCAAAAAATTGTGTGATTTTTTCTAGGAAGAACTTAAATGTACTACAACTAAGTGGATGACTTCAACAACATAGAAGGTTGGTAAAGGTCAATTCTACATATAGTGATTGTGAATTTTGTCAATCTACAACATTTATCACGAAAGGAATGTTAGTGACATATATGTCTTACATCTAAATGATTGTGTATGAAGGATGTAAGGAATTGGAGGCAAGAATAAAAAGATAAAACAAAGGTAAAACATGCAAAATTAGTAAATACGTTAAAGTAATTTAGGAATCTGAATCATAACTAAGCTGACATGAAAGCATATATAATTAGGGAAAGTAAGTTACAATGATACTCAATATTATTGCTAAGAAGGTAAATAACAAGAATTTATAATAACCATAAATACTATATAAGAATATCTACATACATTAATAAGATATACAATGCAAGCATGAAAAGACTCGTAATTATATAAACATGCTACCATAGAATATACATGTAATCTTATAATATATCACAAAAAAGAAATGTGATAACCATTACATATTGCTCTCTCCATATCTATCCTTGTCTCTCTATTTTCTATCTCTCAGTGTCTCTCTATTTCTTCTCACTAAAACAAATACGGCCCAATAAAACAAATGCTAACCCATTAATGCCTATAAAAATATCTTTCATGGCAAATCGGATTTCACAACATAGACAAAATAATTTTGTTTCCAATGCTTTTACGTCAATTGACGTGGCGTAAGACTGTGGCGACCACGATTAAGTCGGGTACTATTGACGACAAATACCGTCGCGCTGCCTGCCGTACCAGACATCTTTCCAGCACAGAAGTAATGACATTGACAGCAAATAATGGTGTTAACTACAAATATATTGTTTCTCAACGTATTTCACCAAGGTACATGGGAAAGTATCAATTACCGTTCGGGACCCAATAAGTGTTTATTTATTAGTTCCTCGCGACAGGTAGGATACTATAGCATCCCATGCGATGCTAACATACCATATTTGTAATGTTTTAGTTTATTATTCAATTTTAAATGTTTTTGAAATTCTTTTTTGCAATTTTTCAATTGTTTTTGAAATTCTTAGTTGTAGGAATAGTTCCCATAGTCGACAAGGGTACAATTATTGCTAGAAATTTTGCCGACCTCTTTGACTGCCAAGGCAGTGGATTTTGAGTTGTCTGTTTTTTTGCACGGTGAAATGATTAATGATAGAGAAAATCCAGCCAAATCTATTTATTTGTGGACTAAGATTTTAGTAGGTATTGTTTTCCTGATAGGTCACCGCATAATTTGGGATAAATCTCCTGTACAACCATTTGAGTGTTTGCCAATGAAAACTTTGGGCAGTGTTTGATGCTGTCAACAACTGAGTTCCTCGATTTTGCTTCAGAGTAGACTTTTTAAAGTCTAGAAAAAGGCATTGGTAAGGTAACATGCACCAACAACTTCGATATTTGCTTGTAGTTTCTTGTGGAGTTCATAATTGCAGAAGCTACGCTATATTTATTTAGATTTATTAAATTTGTAAGTATTTTGCTCTAGGGATTGGCTACTGTGCTTTGAAGTTCGATTGTATTGAAGTCACAACTTACAGCAAGTGCCAAGTAATATTGAAGGGTTGCACCTGAACATTTTTTTTGCTTCATTGTCATTTTTAATGTGAAATAATAATGGATTTGGGTTTGAATATTTGTGGGGTTAATTTGGTCGTGTGCTATTGAATGGGTTCTGAATCTTTCAGATTTCACAGTATTCAGAAAAAAAGTCTTATCAATATAAGCCTTTGGTGTACATACGTTTCAAATTAGTCGAGTGCTCCAGGTCTTTTATGCTGCTCTTTGTTACTTGTTGTAGTAGTTTTCTTTCAAATGTTAGGGTATTTGATAATTTTGCAGTTAGGTTCAGCATCGAATGAAAATATTCTCCTTACATTGTTAAGAGCTAATAGTGTAAGGGCATTGTACAATCTTTCGAGTCCTTCGAACAATTTCGTTGTTGTTTGCGTTTGAATTTTTTATACTGCACAAGTATAGTTGGTTTGTATTATATAACGGGCTAACCTTGGACTCAAACTTAGCCTACACATTTATTAAACTCTTGTATTCCTCATTGTTCATCACATTTGCCTTAATGCTATTTTTGAGGTCTAAGATGATTTGGTTTGCATGTGAGAAATGGATTCATTGCAAACTTTTAATGGTCTAAAGGCCCTTGTATTGCGCAAGAGATTCATCAGGATTCATAAGTTGCTTTCTGGTTTGATATTTGTTTGTTGTTTTATGCAGAGAAGAATATTTTCCCAATGATTCCATTCTGTTTATTTGTCTCCATACAGACACGCAAAATTTTTCTGAGGTAGGCATTTTTCATACTAGTTTTGCAATGTTTATGTCAACCGTCTGCATTGTTTGTAAGCAATTAACAAATTTGAGTTCCACTTAGTAGCTCTGATCCAACTTAAGTTTGAGTTTATTGCAGGTTAGATCTAGGTATATCAATGCAAGATGAATGAGATTTGGTTTTATTTTTTCTTTTTTGAATTTTAATTAAAACCTTGCCTTTAAATTCATTCCAATTGTAGTTCAAAATAGGGGAATCTTTTTTGGCAAATAATGTTTTGTAGGAGATATAGAATGCAACAGGTAAGCATTAACATTTTTTTATCATGGTTTCAAAAATGACGAATTGAATGAGATGAATATTTTGAGGATGCAAAAATTATGGGTTCGTCCAATTATTTTCCTAAGTAAAATATAGACAGACATAATCATTTTCTTACATTAGTTTCATTCAAACTTAATAAAAACTTCATAAACTTATCTTTACTACAAAATAAAACATATTTTGTCTTTCTTACCAGTTACAGGCTAATTTTATTCTAAATTTCACTTTATTAATGTAAGCTGCTAAACTTATAAATTAAAATCATACAAATTTTGTCTATGAAAGGTATGCCAATGTTTTAAGTCTATATAGCCTAGAACCTTGAGCAAGGGATAAAAATGCAATAGATGCAGTTCAGTCTTTTTGAAGCAGTAAAAATAGTAAGAATGTAACAGAGTAAATGTCAAAATTACATCTCTTGTTACAAACAATATTAAGGTGAAAAAGTAGTGTTCACAATTTTTTATTGAGAACACACTAAAGAAAATATACGTATAGAAGCTAGAATAGGTGGTTGCATTATTTGCTTTAATCTCAAGCATTCAACAAGGTAGGATATACCACAACCTCGTTGGGTAATAGCATTCAAATTTATTCCATTAGATTCATAACAAGATCAAAACAAATGAAGATATATACCAGATGATCCCATAAAAAATTATTTTAAGACGATTGCTATTAAAACAAAAAGAAATAAACAATTACAGGATAATGCATTTTTTTCTTGAAAAACAGTATTACTATCATAATAAAATGATTCATATAGAAATAGTCGGACATATTTTTAAAACATATGTCCTTTCAACTCATAAATTGAAAAGGTTTCTGTAGTTACCCTCACAGGGTTTGCAAAAATAATTATTTGCAGAAAATTTGTTGTTTGTTTAAGGCTTTATTACTTTTAATATTACTGTTGACAAGTAAAATTTAGATGGATTAGAGAAAAATCCTAATAGGGCTTAAAAGCAGTGCAAATAAGTATATAAATGCATGTTCTTTCTTTCAACTTTTTCTCGCCAATGAGATTTGTTCTTTTTAAATTTATGTTTGGAAAGCAACAGAATTGAAAGTCTATAACAATGATTGTAGGCTTGCATCTTCAATATGTGGTTGGGATGTCTTTAAAGATAAATCACAAGGGTCATTGTTTGGCATAAATTTAGAAAGATTTCAATAGCTAATTAATTTTAATTAGTGTGTGGAAATAAATGTTTGGTGAAATATAAATTTGTCAATTGTACAAGCACTATTTGTAGCAATCCATCGAGCGTTGTGGCATTTATTTGAAAGTTCAATCAAAGTTTATATTTCAACAAATTTATAGAAATTGATGACAATGTTTTAATTTGTTGTCCACATTTTATTTGACAAATCAAAAGCACTTTTACTTTTAGTAGGATTATTGATACAAACTTATTAAATTTTCATATAAAGGTTCAACACACATAGCTCCTTGGTAAGACAAATTTGGGAGTTAGATAATCAAGAAAGTGAAGCTATTATTTTGATATCAAGTTCATGGTAAGCCTATGAACTTTTATTCGAGAAACAGTTTACAGTTGCATTTTCATGCTTCGTTTACTTGGTTTTAAGTACAAATTATAGGACAACCGAAAAAATTAAAATTATTGGAAAATGGTAGTTCAAGTAACTCTATTGAAAACATATCTATGTTTACACTCTTTGTTAGTTAAAGTCGTATTTATTGGAGGACAATAATTTTTTTGTCGAGGCTCGTACATCTTTCTGTTCGCAACTTTTAGGTCTAAAAAATTACGTTTTAAAAGTATGTGGAAAAATGCCTAGATGCATGGAAGAGCCATAACAACTCTATATTTTTAGTTTGTTTGCATTTTGTAAATGATTTTAAAAGTCTGTATTTTGAAGAAATCTGAAATGATACACAAGATACTTCAGCCCAAATACAGTCATTTAAATTTATCATACCCTCAAAATCTTCAATATATCAATGTGAACTCTACGTCAAATTTTGAAAGCTCAAAATGAAGGAACGAATAAACATTCAAAGGCTTGAATGAGAATTTTCAGTCATAGGTCCCATTAATACTACTACATTGCGACATGTATTTACCATTCATTGTTCAAATGTTGAACAACTAGTAAAGTCCATAATAGGTGAAAATTATTTGGAAAATGATTCTGGATCAATTTTCTACACAGACATCGTGTCTCGATTCTTAAGTAACTCCATGGACTTCTTAGAAAACTCTAAGCTTATTTTGTATTTTTCTAATGCATATGTACAAGAGTACTTCAAACCTCCAGGTGGGGATAAGGAATTTATTGATGCATATGTTGCAGACAAAGTTGACTCTTTTATAGGGGGGTCATTCTCTCATGAATCACTTAAAGAATCTGAAGCTTTGTCTTGTGTATTCAGTGCTCTCAAATTAGCACTTTTTGGTAATTGTGAGCTTATACTTACACATTCCTTGTATATTCATCATGCTCATCTGGGTGAGAAAATTAAAAAAAAGAGTTTTAGAAGTCTACAATTCACTAATGTGCCTACAAATACATATGCCTCCTTGCATTGATGGTATAGGTTGTGCAAGCACATCGGCCTTAGCACCAGTTTGTCACAGAGAGCATGACAATTGTGAGGAACCTTCATCCCAGTCCTCTCCATAAGATTCAGAATCTATTGTATTTTTCTTAATGGTTTTAATTCAACACAATTGTCATGCGTCTATGTGTATTACTCCATTGTTATATTGATAAATTTACTTGTAAAAAGACAATAGCTTTTGAACATGTTCACTATATGCAACTCATAATTATATGGATCATTATACAATGGAGTGTAATCTATTTTTTTAAAACCAGTGATGGAGGAATCTTACTCGAATATCATTATTGTACCATTTTTTATCAATAATAATTAGTTTGAATATAATTGATGCAGGTTGGGAAAGCACCATACACCAAATAAACTATCACATTTTGTAGTTACAAAAGCAATATAGTAGTGCATCTTCGAAATGGATGGCTCCTTGTATGATGACAATATGGTGTGTGTTGCAGTAGTCCTACTAATAGAAATGTGTATCGTTTTGCTGCTTCTTGTGATGGTGAAAGACACCCCCCATTTTGTCATGCTGTTGACATGCAACATAGTTATTTTTATGTATTTTAATTTATAATTTAATAATTCCTTCACTGTGATGTGAGCATTGCACAAAAGAACTGATTGCCTTACAATTTGCTATAGCTTATCTATCTGAGCATCTTTAATTATTGAATTGTAACTATAGTTAGCATCTAATTGAAAGGGAAACATAGTAAATGTATTACCTTTTTATATTGTAAATGGTTGAATCTTTGAATTGTTCATTTGGCCTACAGAGTCAACTACCAGAATGACAAAATTGTTAGAGAAATCAACTTTAGAATCATACAGTGTGGACAATTGCAATCATGAAAAAATATTGATGATTTCAAATAAAACAAGAAAATGTTCCAAGAATAGCCAATATAAAGGTGTGAGAAGACGCCCATGGGGTCGCTATGCTGCAGAGATAAGGGATTTGAAAACCAAAAGTTGTCATTGTCTAGGTACATTTGAAACTGCTGAGGAGGCCGCTATTGCATATGGAAATATTTCATTGTGCATGAAAGGAATCAAAGGAAGACCAAATTTGGATTCTGATACTTTGGGAACATATAATATTATGCAAGAAAAAGCAATGTCATCTCTACCAATAGTGTCAACTTCCATGGTACAAAAAAATAAAAAAAAGTAGGAGTCCAAGTTTTGGTCCATGCTTTGACCTCCCTACTGGTTTGGAATTAGAATATTTATAAGTGCATAATGATTCTTTTGAAATAAATCCTAATATACAAAGTGATTCTATCCCACCACACTCCTTTTAGGATGAATTTGTAGGGAAGAATAGCAGTAAGGGAACAAGTGCATTAGCCTTTGACAGTGCAGAAGAAGTAATAATAAATTTTCCTGGTCATATTCAAAGTAATATTGATTTGTTATATACTTTTTCAGACCCAGGTTTATTAGACAACATAGTTCACAGGTACTTACCATGTCAATATATCAATGATGGCAAGAAAGATGGTTGTAACAACCATAATTATGGTAGTAATTTTCAAGGAATTCAAAGTGTTTCAACTCTATCATACAATTACAATAATGATGGATCAAATTTGTTGGGATCAACTATGGACATATGGAAAAATGCATCCTCCAACTATCAACAGGTGAACAAATGCATTGGTATGCCTTGAAAAAAATATACATCTTACTTTTTTATCTTTTGCAAAACAAAAGTATGACCAAAGTTAGACCACATGAATAGACAATTGTATATTATACTTAACTTATTTGATTGCACATGTTTTTTGAGTCACCTATTAATTGTCTCTCTTGACAAACAATTGTAGGGAACAACTTGACATTGTTGATTTGTCTACAAATTCTTCTAAACCACACTGCAAATTAGATGTTGCAACAATAAATTGGGCTTCAATTGACTCTACTGTATGCGTACACAATGTGCTTCATGACACACAATGCAATAGAAGTGTACCAGTTGGGAACATGTGAAACAACAATTTCTCCTTAACTGGTAAATATCAAAGTAAAGGCCCTAGAGAATAAAAACATTGTGATGTATGTATAGAACTTCTAGTTGAAGTCAGAAAATTGAAGATAAAGTTACTGGAACTAGACGAAAGAGTCAATGCTAACATAGACCACACCTTAAAATTTTTAATAGCCAATGAGAATCCACGTTGAAGTGGAGTTAAACATATTGAGATTTTGCAATTATAATCCGAAGGAGGATCCCTAAATTACATTCCATGTTTAGTGCTTCTACTAGGGGGTTTGTAATCAAAGACTAAAATTATACACTTGTAAATGTACATGTAGTAGGGAAACATTTGATTTTTGTAAGCCAACTATTTTGTACTAACAGAACACTTGAAATCTTTTTTTAATGGAAAGATTTGAAAAAAATGATTTTATTTTAAAATCAATTAATGCTATTTCCTTTCTATGTTCATGAAAACTTTGTATGCATTACACCTTAATAAAAAATTTAGTAGTATAATTTGATGTCCTTTTCTTTCCATGAAATTTTAAATAAAATCTAATATAACTCATCCTCTACATAGAATACATAAATGGGTTTATTTTGGAATCCAAATTGGATGTCAAATATAGACAACTAACAACAACATACAGTTGTGTGACACAGAGAAGGGAGTTATCAGGAACTAAATGAACAACACTGCAAACGATCCCATTATAGGAAAAAAAAAATTGTGGCAATTACTTATATCAATTTCATTTTTGAGGACATACAATTCAAGAAATCAAGCTCATCTCTCTAAAAAATCCAATATATTGAAGTTTTGAAACTAGAATTTACAACAGGATGAATGTTCACAACTATATACCTCAAAACCATTTGCAAACATGTGACATTGACAAAACATTGGAAAAAAGGACTCCATCGATTGACAAAATTTAAATACAATGTTGGTGATTGCTTATTCAATTCTCTTGAACTACTGCTCAATTTTGATTTTACATCCATTCAACTACGAGAAGGAACAATTGACTACTTTATGAGGTGTTTCCAAAATGGGGACCCAGAAGCAATAAACTCATACAATAATGAATTGCACCGAGAAATCTTACAAGACCTACATAATGTAAAAGATCCCAACACTTATCTGCAATGAATGTGTCTATCTGCTACACAGCCAGATGCCACTGAAGATCTAGGTTTATGGGGAGATATATTTTTCATTCATTGGCTCTCGAAGTGGTTAAACATACGAATCTATATTTTCTCAGTGACAACTGAAAAGAGATATCTAGACTTAAAAAAAAAAACTACATACACACCTATACTATATCCTTTTCCATGATACAAATCCACTTAATGGTCATTTTTAGCCTTTATTTAAAGTTGTAGAGGATCACTTGAAACTACCAAAGCTATAACTACATAATCTTAAAAAATTATTAGGACTAAAAGAGAAATCTTGACAACTTAGAAGACAAGTAAACAACAATTGAAAACTAGCAGCAGTTTTGGGAAACTAGAAAATCGAGTGGATAGTCATAAAGAAGAAAAAACAAATAGTTTGTGTGAAACAAAGAAACTAATTCGTCAAAGAATGCAAAAGAATAATGAAAATCATGAATAAATTTCAAACATATCAGCTATAAGCAATGGTCTGTAGGGCACAAATGACATAGTTTCATTGTACACAAGCAGATATCGGGCCATAAAAGGAAGAAAAAGGAAAAGAAACTAACACCAATAGAAAAACTTGAAATATTTGTACAAAGGACATGCCCAAATATCTGTACACAATTTTTCAACTCTTGCACTTCAAGAAAGACATCAAGTATTTTTGAGAGAAGGAGAAAATTATGCACTGCAAATTAATACATTGTAATTATCCAACTATCAATGACAACATTTGCAAAACATGTGAGATGGCTTTGAAACAATGTTGTCTTCCAAAATTTTCATCACCACAAAACATCTGCAATAATGGACCATTAAAACATGTGCAAATGCTAACATAGTTAGAAGAAAAACTTGTTTCCCTTAGAATTGTATTTGCGCAAATTTGGGAACTAGGATACAAAAAATCTCAAATAGGCCTCACCGGATCCATAATAAATGTTCCTATAAACATGGACATTGTTCAAAATGCCTTGCCACAATCAATAGAAAACACCTCAATAATTGTTGTCTTTGAAAAGATGTTTGGAATATAAATATGCATTTCAAAAAGGAATGGTGAGACCAAATATTATAATGCAAGGTCTGTTTAAATTGAGCAATACAACATTGTACAAAATGGAAAAAGTACACATTAATGATGAATGGATACATATAGTACAATCAAATGATGCAAATGAAAGCAATAGTGAAAGCAGCTTAAGTGATTGTCATTCTCAAAGTGATTTAGAGAAGGACAACCCAACCGTAACATTGATACATGGATATACAGATTCTAGATGTATGTACACAACATGGAATACAAAATTATTGAAATAGCACCTGCTCAAGATTGTTACCCGATTGGATTATTCAAAGATAATCAGGCAGAAGAAATGAATTTTCCAATGCTATTCTTTGGAGACCCATGCGATGCTGATATTGTAGAAAAATTCAAATACCAAAAAATGGCACAATGGGAACTACTACTTCATTCGCAACATGATATTTCTTTTCATACGAGAAATCTATTTTTTAAAGCCGTTAAGATAATAATAATCGAAGTGTTGTCTACAATGTGGGTAAGAATAGGGAAAGGTCAATTGAAGGGTAGAAAAGATTTTGGCAAGGGACATGAAACACAAACCCAACTTGGAGAAGATTTTAAAATCAGAAATTGGATACGTTGATTTCACAAGAATCAAAACTTCTCCTGATTATAAGCAACAATTAAAGAAAAATGTTTTTGCAATGATAAGATAACAAAGACCACCTGCATATTTCATCACTTTTACGAGTGCAGAAAAAAATTGGGAACCTTTAGAAAACACACTTCAAAACCTGCACAATTTACGCCAAAGTAGATTACAAAATCATGAAATAATTTCTCGCACTGAGAATGAAAAATTCCTACTAGTTAAAAGAGATCCTATAACATGTGCATGATAATATCAAAATAGGATAAATGCAATAAGAAAATTGATATTTACAGATAATTCATTTTTTTGAAAAGTTGTCGATTACTTTTTCGTAACTGAACTTCAAAATAAGGGAAATGAACATGACCATCTCCTAATCTGGGTAGAAAATACACCAATCTATGGTAGAGAAATCAACACGAATATCATAGAGTTTGTTGACAAACACATTACATGTAGAACTGACCACCTAGAACCTAGTTTGGCTATTCTCCATAAAACATCACCATACAAGATAATGTAAAAGAGCATTAGGATAAAATGCCAGTACAATTTTCCAATCCCTCCAATATGAAAGACAATGATACTTGAAACACTAGCCGATAAAACTGAAATAATTATTGCAAACGCGTCAAACATTTCCACAACTTTGCAAAAGGAAACTTATGATGCTTCCTTTACATTTGAGATGTTTATCAATGAATTGCACTTATCAGAGGATGATTACATAAATTCACTAACGTCAACAATAGAGAAACCCACTCTATTATTCAAAACGAAACCATTTGAGATATGGAACAATAGTTTTGCAAAGCAAATGCCTAGTCTATGGAAAGAAAACACAGATGCACAATTTGTGCTAAATGCATACGCTGCAGCGATGTATTGTATTTCATACATGGCTAAGGTTGAAAAATAAATGACACATGCATTTAAATGTATACGTGATGATCATCAAAGAGATAGTATTGATGTTATACAGATGATAAGAAAATTGGGGAATGCTTTGTTGAACTTACAACAAATGTCCGCACAACAGGGTACTCATTTAGTTCTCTCTCTTCCACTTAATCAAAGTTCTCAAAAATGTATATTCATCGATACAAGAGTAGACAATGACCACATATTTGTACTCAAATCTATGCAATACTTTAAGAATGAACCATATGAGCTAGAAAATGTGATTGCAAAATATTTAATAGATTATTATTTATCTCATCCACAAAACATCTCCCACATATGCTTGGAAGAATTTTTTTCAGAATATAACAGAGGCGATATCAAATGAAACCAAAATCAAAAGAAAACATAATATGTTTCATCAACTACAATAAGCATATTGATTTGGAGAACCATTGTAGAGAACAACTTTTACTTTTTGTTCCTTTCACCATAAATGAAACTACACTTAAACACAATTTCAATTCTTGGGAATCTGCATATATTCCCCACAAAGAAACAATCTTACATAACCGTGTGAAATTATTATATTATGCAAATAGTACATGGGGAGACATTGAAAAAGAAGCTAATGAAGTCAATTTGAAAGAATGTGAGAGCGATAAAGAAAATGTTACAGCCATAACATGTACAACCAAGGAACTATATGATATACATAAATATATTGAGACAAATACATATAATAAACTAGGGAACACACTCTGTAGTGGATT
This sequence comes from Thuja plicata, assembly GCA_018584345.1. NCBI lineage: Eukaryota > Viridiplantae > Streptophyta > Pinopsida > Cupressales > Cupressaceae > Thuja > Thuja plicata. The sequence goes on from MU225863.1 coordinate 6,253,968, forward strand.
CAAAATAGGGAAGCATCCAAAAATAATGGATAACACCGAGTATTACAAACTTAGACAAATGTTGAACAAAGAGCAACAAACAATTGTCAAAGACATCATGATGAAAAAGAGCAAAAACATGACAACACCAATCAATCTATTCTTGACAAGTGGAGAAGGTACTGGGAAGACGTTTACAAAAAAATCTATTTACGAGGAACTTCTGCATATATACAACAAAGTTGTAGACAATGATCCTGACAAACCAAAGGGATTGATCACTTCATATACATGCAAAGCAACATATAATATTGGTGTGCTTACACTCCACTCAGCATTCCATATATCTTTTAACAAATCACAATTCCTTCCACTAAATAGTAAAACACTAGATAGGATGTCAAAGCATTGTGACCATCTACGTGTGCTCTTGATAGATGATATCTCATTGGTGGGATCAATATTTTTGCGGTATATAGACTAGAGTTTACGTGATATTATGCACACACCTACCTCCTACTTTGGGAATTTAGACACTATATTCTGCGGTGATCTCTACCAAGCACAACATGTACTTGACTCCATTTTTTTTGATAGTAAACCAACATGAAAAGATCTAATGCCATATAATTTTTGGAAAGATAATGTGAGGTGCTATTTGTTAAAAGTGACAATGCGGTAAAAAGATGAAAACTTTATTTCAATTCTAAACAGAGTCCGCAAAGGCATGTAAGCAATAGATGATATAGAAGACCTCAATCAACATTGCATACGACCAATACCATTAGACCCAACTCTTCCATTCCTTTACTACAAGAGGAGTGACATAGATGCACATAACAAAAAAATGCCAGAGATCATGCCTGGTGATAGTATTACATTGAAAGCAATAGATGAATATGAGGAAAACTACAGTGCGACACACCTTTATACCCATACTACATCTATTCCTCCTGAAATACATGTGAAGCCAAATGTGCTTATAGAAATCTATTCGGGAAACTACAATACTCAAGATGGCATAGTAAATGGCTTTGACAGAGTCTTTAAAACATATACAAAACATGACGAATTCAATATTATATGGATCAGATTCAATGACCAAAATATTGGTCTACAACAAAAATCAAAATATAGGCTATGCTATAAGGAGTCTATCGGACAAGATTGGGTACCCATACTCCGCATCACTAGGCCAATCCAAAAAAATTCAAGTAACAAAAAAAATAACTATTAGAAAACAATTCCCTATACAACTAGCATGTGCACGAACAATACATCGATCACAAGGATTGACAATGGAAGCTCTAGCATTTGATCCGACTGGCATAATACAACATGGTATAACATACACAACACTCTCATGTACAAAAAAAATAGAAAGGATATATTTGATTAAACCTCTAACACCCAAGAATTTTAAAGTGAAGCAAAAAATTAATATAGAAATGGAACGTCTAGTGTCAGATGCATGCTGGAAAATTGACAATGAGAACACATGTTCACATGAAACATTACACTCTCTCTTATGCACATTAAATACTCAAATTTTAAATGCACACACTAGTGACCTAGCCAATGACATTGAAATCATGTCCTCTGACATTTTATGCTTGCAAGAACTACATACAAATCCTGACAAAATAAATGTCCTTTAAAAAAAATTTAACTACTCCTCAGTTTATGGAGTACATGGCGTTATGACATTAACAAAGAAGGACATAATAGTTTCCAGAACAAAGCACCACATTTCCAAACATGTAGAGGCAATGACATCGACAATAATACTATCTAACAATGTAATTAATATTTGCAATATTTACGTTGGGCCCCCTCGTAGAAATAGAAACGACAATAGACAATGTTGCCACCAATATGGAGCCCAATAACATATTATATATTCTTGGAGATTTAAACATCGATATGGAAACAAAAAGCATATACAAAACAACTATTATAAATCATATGCATTACCACAAACTTGATTTCCTACTCAACCATTCATAGAATATAAATATGCCACTTATTGATTACATATGGTCTAACATAACAAGAAACATTTGTTCCATTTATAGATTAGAAGCATATTGGACAGACCACCTCTCTACTTTCCCGCGATTACATCTCACACTGGAAAATAATTGAACTAGAAGATGTATAAGAAAACTAAGAATAACAAAACACAAACATATCAATTCCTCCATTTAAATAACATGTATATTTCAACAGTCATATTCTCAATGGAAATGATGACATGTCATAAAAAAACCTCTATACAAGCATTCATTACAATCTGCTAAGACTATTTTTCCATCCAAACTATTTCATTTTCAGGTGAGAATGGAGGAAAGAAAAAGACCACAGAGGGATACATAAATTAAACTTCCACTGGTGCACAACTTCCTGTAATTGTATGAAAAAATTGTGTCACTAATTATTTAACAAATTAAATAATTGTATACTACCAGACCACCTCTCTAATTTCATGTGAATACATCTCACACAATAAAATAATTGAACTAGAAGACACAAAAGAATACTAAGAATAAAAAATCAGAAACAAATCAATTCCTCTATTTAAACATGTATATTTCAATAGTCATATTCTCAATGGAAATGATGACATTTCATAAAAAACCTCCATACAGGCATTCAATATTACAATCTGCTAAGATAATTTTCCATCCAAACTATTTCATTTGCAGGGGAGAATGGACACAAGAAAAAGATCAGGGAAGGTTACACAAATTAAACAAGATCAAACTACCAAAAGGTATTCTATTTATATTTCCATGTATCCTTAATTTATTAGTGAACAATGAACAAGACAATAATGATCACGTTCTTGCAAGTCCAAAGTTGAAAGTGCCAATTGTATTTGAATAGAAGAACTCAACGTTAGAAAGAGTGGAAATGCATTTGAAGGAGATGTGTTAGTAGTGTACAAAGTCAATCTTGACAAAGTCAACAAGACACATGAAGTTTTACGTTCAGACTTGATAGACATACAAGAAGAAATGACAATCACACTGAATATCAATGGCATCCTAGTACAAAAACATGAAGAGAAAATTATCCCAGGAATGGGGATTTCCATTACAGGTTTTGACATTGTACCCCAAACTGAGTATGATCATGGTGACTGTGACTGTATTCTCATCCTCAAAGATACAAGCACAATCAAAACTATCACCCGAATATGCAAGCAATATAGTTTCATTCCCAATACAACAATCAAGCAACTCCTCAACAACACAAGTGAGTTCCCAATCAGAAAAATAGGAGCGTTGGTGGTTGGAGCAAAAAAAATGGGCTCAGTAAGCGCTCTTGAAATAAAGGATAGACACACTGAAGAAGGTAGAACACAGGTAAAAGGCCCTATAACTAATATATATTCATACACTTATCAAGATCTCTAAGTCTCACACATGCACATTTCTTCAATAAGTAGAAAAAATATGAGTGTCTTTGTTCTTTACAGCTTGAAATCCATCCAAGCCTAGCTCACCACTACATAGCAGTTGAAGAACAACTCCAGAGGAATGATACCCATGCTCTACTTTTTAGAAACATTGTTAAGAGGCTTGACAAAATGAACATATCCCATACAGGTTTGTCCACATACAAATGCAAGTTAAATGATAAGAGGACCCTAGAGATTTTAAAAGAACTATTGCAAAAAACATATGAGGTAAGCAATAGACATTGCAAATCTCTTAATATTTTACATTACAAAACCTAATGTAAACTGATATGCAAAAACATGAAATAGGTTCATGGAATATTGAAGGTAGAAAATCCGTTTTCCATTCCATTCACTGCATCCTGTTCATAGTGTCATTACAAATTTGATGGATATGGCATTTTGGAAGAGGAATATGGGAATTGCATCAAGTGTGATCAAGATGTCAACTATGTGCACAAACTCCACCTCAAAACTGTGTTGACTATTGAGAATAAACAAACAATTCATTGCTCTATTGACCACTCAATAATTCAACATTTGATTCCAGGCCTTACCGACATAAAGTATGACGAATACATATAGGAGAAATCCAAATTTGTCTTCTGCCTATGTGACATTGCCATTGAAGGATGCTTCACATTTACTCAGAGCAATGCAATTACACATGCCACTCTCGTGTAAATTGACGGAATAGGACAAAAGGTAAACACGACAACACCCCAAAATGATTATAGATTGAAAATTATTTAAACAGTTATTAATTTTGATAAATAATCAGTGACACCATTTTCTTTCATACAATTGCAGGAAGTTGTGCAGCGCTAAAAGTTTGAAATATCTACACTAAACACTTCGTCAGGCCAAATTGCATCAGAATTTCATGTTCTAAAATAAAATAGGCTTTCAAAGTAGCTTAAAAACTTAGCCATATCTACTCTGCTGTTGTGATGACTACATACAAACTACGATATTACTAAGTTAACTCTAAGAAGACTTTTGTGTAATGTTATCTCTCAGTTACTACATTTTGACACAAATGGAGTGACTCTATCTATTTCTTTAAATTTAATTTCAAGTCTTCTCTTATTATTATTTTAAAATTCCATGTCATCTACATTTCTGCATTTTAATCATGGAATGTGCAAAATTTGTATTCCATGAAATTGTTAAATAACATATTATGCTGCGTGCCAAATTTGGAACTTGGAGTTATCATCTGGTAGTATCCTGATTTGATTTCAATTCTTCAAATCACCTGCTTATATGGTCTCACATTGAGAGTTTTCATTCTAGTTTTGCGGATTAGTTCTTTTGATCTTTTTTCAAGAAGAATGATTGATCGCGTTTTTATTTCTTCTCAAAATTTCTTCCCTTTCGAATAGGCATATTTCCTATTTTTGGTTCGTTCTTCTATGATTAATATTACTGTTTAATAAAAATGTATTTATTCTAGAAGAATTCGATCATTTTTATTAGTTATCAGGAGGATTTTTTAATAAAAATGTGATCCATGACTACAAATTTAATTCTTTAATAACTCATTTTTACCCTTTGATGGATTTTTTATACATTACCCTAATCATTTTGGCTTCATCTATGGTTTTACAGTGACGTTTTCTGGAAAATAAATTTTTGTTTTTCATTTTTTAGCATTTCTTTTTTATTGGAAGCCATGGCTAGGGTTTTTAGAATGACATTTTTGATGAAAATGTGTTTGTTATTAATCTTTGTATCATCCATCTTATACATGTTCAAATTATGTTCAAGCTCTCCTCTTGTGGCCCAATCATCTACATTCCACAAACTTGAGTAGATCTCCATAGGCTAATTGAATGGATACCTCACTCCCAACTCCTTGTTGTTCTTGAATACTCTGATTCAAATATCATCTACAAAGAACCTCAATCCAAAATTGTATTTTTTAGAAAAAAAATATGACCAATCTTGAAATAGTTTAACATAAAGTTTATTGATTTAAATGGGAAAGAGAATCTAAATCCAAAGCTCCATGTTTTAGAAAATGCATATATGACCATTTTCTAAAAAGTTGAACACAAATTCTATTGATTTACATGGGTTTCAATCAAAGACCATGAAGTTACATAATCTTATTCATGTTCCACTGAACAGACTAAGAATGGAATTTTGTGGTGGGGTCAAACCAAAGGTATATGCATTTTTCTCTTTTCCTTTCCCTCCACTAAACTCATTGGTTTGGAGAATGTATGGCTACCCAGATCTGTTTCCTAATAAATCAAAGTCTATCTTATCATGTTCTGAGTTTTGTGATGACATCTGGAATTCATACAAAAAGTAAAGACAATCAGTTGTGCAGTTTAAAACTATGAAATAGGAGAAACTAAAGGGATATAGTGAGGCCATGAAAGGTTATTTTTCTTACATAGAAGGTAGTCAAAACCCCTATAGAGTCCCCTGGAACCATCTAGATAGTCATACTAAAGTGGCCAAACAAATATTCCCCCTTAGTCTGAAATACAATGCCTATCATGGAAAGAAGATTAATAAAGCTCATTCTCTGTACATTGGAGTGAATAAGACTTTTTAAACAAAAAAAAGGAATCTCTTTTGTTTAAATAAATGAATCTCTATCTAAGGGAAAGAGTTGGTCATTTAACTACACCTTAACAATCTTTGAGGCAATAACTATAAGCCATAACCAACTGTAAAATAGAAAATGATTGAAGTTTTTCACCAAGCATGATGCATATATAAAATGCCCCAAAAGAACCCAAACTAAAAGCATGGATATCAAATCGCTAAAACAACTTTGAGATTGAAAATCCTCCATAGAAAAAAAAATAGTTCAAAATAGTATCTAATAAAACAACTTTCTGATTGAAAATCCTCCATAAAAAAGAAGAAGTTCAAAATAGTATATAAGTATGCATTAGTAATGTTCCTATGTATTTATCTAGAACAAGGTGGAACTGGTTTCCACCATCAATTTACCTGATATGATCAAAATCCCAAGTGGGAACATAGTTCTTCAAAAATGAGACATCCAAAGGCTTAGGAGGTGTTCCAACCATGGCAGCTGGAAGTGCGACTACCATGATGAGTAGAAATAGTTTTGGCCACATTTTTAGTACCATCATCCTAAAAGAAGCCACAAGTTCTTCAAACATTAGCAACACTGTAACAGTATGTGTGTTTCAAATCTATCAAAATACTAATCTATACTAGTGACCCAAATAGGCCAAAATATTAAAAACATATGATCAGAACATAAATATATGATACGAGAGTTTTCTGAATAACTCCTAGATATTGAAAGCAACTAAGCAAAGAAATGCCAAGAAAGGAAAAAAAAGTATTATGAATCAAGAGTATACAATGGAAGTAGCTAGTGCATTATCTCAAATTGGAAAATCAATGAAACATAGAAACCAAGATAGATAAAAGCAACATCCATGATTTTGATTGAAGGTTTGTCAAGCAATGGAGATTCAAATATTAGAAAGGCCAAGAGAAATGAAAATTTTAAAAAGAATAAATACAGCTACATGAAATTGTGTTTGTCACTTACAGCTACTATCTATGAACATAATATTTAGTAGGAAACTTAGATAAAAAGAGAATAATTTTTAAGGAACCTAGATGAAAATTTGAAAGAGGATAGAAGGAAGTGTTAGATGTATGAGTGGGAAAAAGGACATGGTTTTTGTAGGCTTGGAATTGGAGTAGGAAACAATAAAAATATTATAAGGTTAAGCCTTGTTGTACAAACAACACATGCAAGCTAAAGCTGGCCTTTTTCTTTCTTATTAAAGCAATCGCTAGGTCTTATTGAAGTCAATATAATATTAAGACTGCAAGAATGTTGGAGAACAAGAAGTGAGATCCATTTGAAGTTACGGACACTTGGTAGTCAATATTTTTGGACAAATTTAACAAAACTTTATTTCTATATTTCTTCAATAAAGACTACTTTAAGAAAAATTATCAAAATATCTTTTAAAGTCTACAATCAGACATAATATTTAACTATTTCACAATACTCATGTTCCATTTCTACCCATCTTTTCTTCCCTTTATTGTTGTTTTCATCACTATTGTTTCTATGGTTTCTCTGTTCCTCTCTGAACATGTGCATCAATAAATTCCTTTTACCTCCCCCAACCTTTCAGGTACTCTTGTATAAAATGTAGTAGCAAAATGCAGTACAAGCTAAGAGTTTTTGTCCTCACCCCTATTTATTGTATTTTTATATGGGTGAAAGTTCACATCTTCTTAGATGGCCATATGTTCTAGTTATTTTCCAACTATATGTTTAATCATGATGTTTTCTTAAAATTAAGCTCATTTAGTTTGGTACCTTATTTAAAAAACCTTGTTAAGAAATGGAAAAGAAATATGTAAAAATGAACAATACCAGGAAAGAATCTAAGCAAGTGAATGCATAAAAGAAATATTACCATAAACAAGGAGAGAGAAAGCTCCAAGATTCAACACAAGAAG
>MU225863.1:6278574-6306351 GCA_018584345.1 Thuja plicata
TTATAGTGATCCCTGTTAAAAGATCTTCCAACCCTGTTAGGAGTTGTACATTACAATGCAGTAGTATAGTGACCTGGTTAAGGGTCAGACCCTGTTAGGAGTCTTTTACAATAACCCTGTTAGGGGTCGAGGACTCATTGTCCAAGAGGTGAAGGCTACAACCTTCTAGTTATTTGATACACACTGTATCAACAAGGTGAACTGCTATTTGTGACACTGCTTGTCTGATCAGTTCCTTTTGTGCACTGATGCTTTAACCTCTTGTAAAGCACTGTAATAATTTTCTCTGTGTTATGAAAGCTTCTACTTCAATATCTATATTATCAACATATGATAAATATAGCTTTGCTTCTTTAACACTTTGCTCTGCTTTTCTAATATCTGGATTTCACAACTCTTCTTATTACAAATGACCTTCTATAAGTACATACACCAAGTATGAGATCATGGGACCTATAGGACAACTCTTCTTAACATCCTTGTTGGCTCTACTAAGTGCGCAAGCATAATTACAACCGCGCAAGTATAAATTGAATAGACGCGTCGCTTCACTAAGTCGGCTTCACCAAATTGACCATAACATTGGAATCTTCTTGAAACATGTTTGGCACATTTAGATTAATATCAAAAACTCATAAATCATCATGAATGTACACACACATATCCTGAAGATAGGTGCAACTCAATAAACACATTACATACGTCAAACTTAAACCGTTATTCCTCCAAAATTGTAACCGTCAATAACAGAATTACATATCTTTACTGAAACATCATATCTGGGTCTGCATGTATGAACATAGCATAGTAAAAATTTCAACAACATGTATCTATCCACGCTGGTCTTCATGTCATCATATAGATAAGTACATATAGAAGTACTGCTGTGTATTATATGTTGTCATCAATGACAAACATACAATAAATCAACTATTCAGAATCAAATCTCCAACATATATGTCTAAGAGATTAGATATCATACCTAAATATATGTCTTAACTACACATGATTTCCTATATCTGAAATAGAAACTTATACAAAAAGAACTAATAGTAGTTCGAGTGTTATGAAACAATAAAAGGTGCAAAAGATTGGTGAGTATCAACATGATATCATATATTATCTTCATCCCTTTAAGGTACTCATGCCGCCCAGCCTTGCAACCCCTCCATCCATATAAGAACCTCATCCTACCTAATGTGGTTCTCATAAGGGTGCATCAGGGGCTCAGCTACTGGAACATTTGTTCCTGGTATAACAGTGATAGGAACAACATTGATCACTTGCATGTTTTTTTGTCTCTTTGCCTTATTAATCTCTTCCACCTTTGCTATAAAATTATGAAATGTAGCTATAAAGGGGATAAGATCCTGGTCTTCTCTTTCCCAAGTGTATCCTTGAGAAACCTCCCATGATCCCAATCTTACTAAACCATGCTTGAACAAGTCTTCCACCTTCTTTTTCTTTATCATTATGACAACTGTAACCTACACATCACTTCTATGAAATATGAGTCTCTTGAGAGACTCAGTAAGGTTCTTGGAAGTATCACCAAAAATATTATTATTCCTTAATTTACATATATTCCACATGATTAAGGCATAAATAAAAGCAAAGAATCTATTAAAGGATTGTTTCAAACCTTTATTGCAACCAGCTATAATCTCTAAAATAGTGACCTCAAAGTGATGAAAGAAGCCAAAAATCTTCTAGATCTCAACAACAAGGGGAAAACTAAAGAATACATGCATGACAGACTCTGGGAGATTACAGAAGGAGTAGATACTGGGTTCACCACTGGAAGCCTAAAGGGTAACCTATGCAAGAGGAGATGTCGTAGGAAGCATTTGATTTTAAGCTCAGCAAGGGAAGATCAGAGGTTACAAAATATTTTGGACCACTCATCAAGTTCAAGGTTGAGATTCCAACATGATTTCATTTGAGGGAAAATGGAACAGTCCTTAGTAAGGACCCCATACATCTATTTGGAGCTACTCTTGGGAAGCAGGGTTCCATTAGCCCATCTAAACAAGAAGTGACAATCACTATCAACATATAAATCTTTAGGAAGGTTGAGATCCCTACAAGCATCTCTTAAAACATAATAAGTTCTAAACTGTGAATCTAGAAGATCAAATCTAGTTTTGAACTCTTCCCAATCCAAAAGCACTTCATTCTGAATAATGTATGCCAAGCATGAGATACCTCTATCATTCCATTTCCTAGCTTAGCACCCTTGAAGCAGTTCCAGAGGCTTCTCTCTAGTCTTAAGGTTCCACTGAATAGATTTGTTACCACATATCTTATTATTACAGTGGATAATCTTATTATGTGTTATAAAATTCTTGTAAGAGTTCCACCATTTCCATATTGACTTAAACATTATTGATCCTTGCACATTAAACTCAATCTCACCTGCAATAATATCATTCATTGTCAGATTATTCCAATTCCTTGCTACCTTGGGCTATCCCCTTAGTGTAGGAGGACCCTTAAGGTCTATTGAAAGATCTTAATAAGTTTTGGCTTGTAGGTTGGTTTGGCCAACCATCCAGGAATAAGGACTAAACTATGAAGTCGCGAGTGTGCGTTTGAGGTGTGGTTTAGGTTTGGAAAGGTTAGGGTTGTGTTGTTTGAGTCTAGTGGATTCTAGGAGTCTAAGGCCTAGAAGTCAACTCAAAAGTCAAAGATTTGAACAAAGTCCCAAATTTGGAAGATTTATAATGCTTAGTTGTTTTCTAGGCATTTTAGGTCAATTGGTAAAGTTTGGAACCAATTAGGACACTCAAAATGTAAAATTTGCAATTTTGACAAAAGTTGTCAAAGTTGTCACGACAACTTTTAAAGTTGTCATGACACCATTTCATAGATTTTAGGAATCGGCCATTAAGGTTACCAAATCCTGACCAAATGGTCTAGATAGATGGGATAAGAGTATAAAACGTGAATCCAACCCTAATCTGAGAGTTAGATCTCATTTTGTATGGACTAATCACAAGGAAGGATCAATTTTGGAGTGTAATTGGTGACAGAGCCATCATCCATCACTTTTTTGGATTGAATGAATGATTTGATAGTGTTTGAAATGTAGTTTTCAAGCAATGTGCGATGTTAGTTTGGTAGATTGTAAGTTTTGGTTAGGTTTTGTTAAATTATTTGTGTTTTGCAAGTTCACTGGCCAGTTTTGGTCCAGTTATGTAAATAATGGGTTTCTTTGGAGTTCCCGTGGCTCAAACTCCATGAAAAATTGGAATCCATTAGTACCTTTTATATAGTATATAGATATGTATTTTGGAGTGTGTGTGTGCAGGGGAAGTTCAAGAACATTCAGGCCCTAGGCGAGTGGTGAGCATTCTGGTTAGGGTATTTGAACAAGACAGTGGTAATGGTGTTTGAAGAGTGATTGGTATGAGCCAATAAAGATTAGAGGAGTGTAGAGGAATGTGGGGAAGAACTTCCTATGGAAGGAGAAGTTCAGAGGAGACCATATGATTGGAGAAAGAAGACTAAGTTACCAAACTAGTCTACATGCCTTTGAAACCCTTATTTTTAGGGGTTTGGTAGAAATCCATTGTACAAAATCTACTGAGATTTGAGACCTAGAAAATATTGAAGGGTAAAAAAAACCCACAAATAATATGTACTTTTTTCTAGGGGTTTTAAGGGAATCTAGGAGGAAAAACACATTTTCAGTAAATAGGAGGGCTAATAGGCCTAAAAAGGCTACAAGGCCTAGAAGACTAGATTTTGAACTCGATTGGAAAATGGATGAAGGTTTCACTAAAATGGATCCATAGGAGTTGTGATAGACCTAAGGAGTGTTGGAAACTTCATCTTATGCATTTGGCACCATTGGAGTGGTCGGAGCCTTATGAAGCCATGGTTGCAAGAAACCTAAGGAAAAGTGAAAGGAGTTGAGTTTGGAATTGGTGAGAAGATCCTAGGAAGTTAGGGGATTAGGAAAGAATCCTATAGCTATGGTAGAGAAAGAGACCCTAAGAGAGACCTAGTGAAGGTCTTGGAGAGATCCAAAAGGATCTAGGAGAGGAGCTCCTCATCAAATTGGTATCAGAGCCATTGAAAGGCTTGGGTGATTGAATTGGTGTATATCAGATTGGAGTGAGTCCATAGGTTAGTCCAGGATGGTGACCAATGTAGAGTTGGCCAAGGATTTGTTAGAGAAACAAATCAAAAATAGGCTTCTTGAAGAAGCAATGGAGGAAATGAAGATCAAAATGGCGGAAGTGGTTGAAACTGCTAGTAAGTTGAGAGAAGAAATACATGAAGGGATAGATAAGGGAAAGAAACCAATGGAAGAGGAAATAGAAGGAGAGCCTGATTCTCTTCTACCTGAGGAACCATTCCTCAAAGAACTCATGGCATTGAGTGGAAAGGCTCTAGAAGGCATCCCAATATTCTCTGGCAAGATGGATGGTAAAATGGTTATGGAATGGCTTGAAGGAATGAAGAATCACTTCAACTGTGATGGAATTACAAAAGCCTAAAAGGTGAAGATAGCCAAGTCAAGGCTAAGAGGGAAAGCACTTACATGGTGGAAGTTCTTGCAGGAAGAAAGAGAGAAAGAGGGAAAGAAGCCATAACAAATTGGAAGACAATGATGGAAAAAGTGAAGGATTATTATCTTCCAGAGGATTATGACACCCAACTGCATAAGAAGAGGAAAAATCTTAGGCAAAAAGACCTAGATGTGTCATCCTATACCAAAGAATTCCAAAAACTTTGTCTTAGATCAAGAATTTAGAAGATAGAGAGTATTAAAATGGAAAGATACCTTAATGGATTAAGGTGGAACATTCAAGAAGAGATTAGTCTCTTTACCCTGACTTCCATTCATAGTTGTTTTCAAATGGCTTTGAAGGTGGAAGAAAAACTAAAGAAAAGACAAGATTATAGCTCCAGAGGTAGAGGAAAGGGTAGAGAAAATAGAGGTAGCCCTAGTGGAGGTTCAAGTGGTAGAGGCAATGACAATAGGGGTCAAGGTGACTCCAGATATGCAGATCAGGGTCAGGATTCAAACAATAGATGTGGAATTAGTAATAGAGGAAGGAGTTCTTATAATAGCAGCAGAGGAAGGATAGGAGGTTTTGGAAGGGGATCTCATGTCTCTTCCATGAAATGTTACAATTGTGGATAGTTGGGGAACCCTACATACAGGTGTCTAGATAAGCCAACATCCTCACAAGGAGAGAAGATGATAAACTATGTCCAAGAGGAGGACAACACCAAGCATTCAAAGGTCAGTCTAGACTCAGAGAAAGGTGAATGCTTGATGCTTGGGATAATACTTATTAAACAACCCACTAAGGATGGACACAAGAAAAGAAGGGATCTTTTCAGGGTCAAGTGCAAGATAATGGGAAACGTATGTAAGGTGATCTTTGATTCTAGATCTACAGACAATGTTATATCAAAGGAGGCAGTAGAGAAGTTAAAGCTCACTAAAATTCCACATGAATGTCCTTACAAAGTCACATTGTTGAATAAGGGCTAGAATATCTTAGTCAATGAGCAAGTGTGGGTCAATGGCAGTATGACAGAGATGCAGTTCATAATGGGAAAGACAAAAAGCACACCTTCAAGAAAAATGGGGTCACTTACAAAATACAATCCATACTAGAAGAGGATACAATGGAGAAGGCAGAATCCAGTGCCACGTTATTGAGTGGAAAAGAATTTCTAAGCGATATGAAGAAAGAAGAAGTTGGTTATACAATCTTGCTAAAACCAAAGGAGGAGGAGTCTCATGAGAAGACACCTATACCACAGGAGGTAAGAGAACTACTAGGCCAGTTCAAGGATATAATTTGTCAGGGTACACTAGCCACCCTTCCATTGAAGAGGGAGATAAGTCATCAAATTGACTTCATACCAGGAGCATCTTTGCCAAGCAAGGTTGCATACAAGATGAAACCTGAGGCAAACAAGGAGATAGCCAGACAAGTCCAAGAGCTTTTGGACCAGGGGTTGATAAGGAAGAGAATTAGCCCATGTGCTGTCCCAGTGGTGTTGACTCCTAAAAAAGGAGGTAAGTGGAGAATGTGTACTAATTCTAGGACAATAAATAGGATAACTATCAATATAGATTTCCAATTCCTAGAATAGAAGACTTCATGGATTGCTTGGGGGTGCTAAGTACTTTTCTAAAATTGATTTGAAGAGTGGGTACTATGAAATTAGGATGAAATAGGGTGATGAGTGGAAGTCTGCATTTAAGACTATAGAGGGGGTGTATTAATGGTTAGTGATGCCCTTTGGGCTTACCAATACACCAAGCACCTTTTCTGAGGGTGATGAATGAAGTCTTGAAGGACTATATAGGAGTTTTTGTAGTTGTCTATTTAGATGACATCCTTATTTTTAGTAAAACTAAAGAGGATCACATGAAACACTTGGAGTTAGTGTTGAAGAAGTTGCAGTAAGAGAAACTCACCATAAACCTTCAGAAGAGTGAGTTCATGAAGGAAGAGCTAGTCTACCTTGGCTTTGTGGTTCCCAAGGGTGAATTAAAAATGGATAAGGAGAAGGTAGAGGCCATATTGAATTGGCCTACTCCTAAGATAGGGACTAAAGTTAGGAGCTTCCATGGGTTAGCCCAATTCTATAGGAAGTTCATTAGGAGATTCAGTGAGATTTGTGCTCCATTCCTAGAGACTATAAAAGGAGGATTGAAAACAAAATTTGTGTGGACAAAGGAAGCCAATGATGGATTAGAGAGATTGAAAAAGGAAGTGGCTACTTATCCTATATTTCTATTACCAATCTTTGACAAACCATTCATTGTGGAGTGTGATGCAAGTAGCATTATAGTGGGAGCTATCTTAAGTCATGAAGGAAGGCATGTGGCCTTTTTCAGTGAAAGACTAAATGAGGCTAAGTCTAGGTACTCTTCCTATGACTTGGAGCTATATGATCTTGTACAAGCCTTAAAGAAGTGGAGGCATTATCTTTTTCCCAAAGATTTTGTTGTCTTCACAGACAACCAAGCAGTGAGTTACATAAACACTCAAGACAAGCTCAACTTGAGACACATCAAGTGGATGGAATTCCTATAGTCTTACACCTTTACTATCAAACATAAGAAGGGGGTGCAAAACAAAGTTGCAGATGCCCTTAGTAGAAGACTACTTACCATCCAAGAGATTCAGTTGCAAAATATAGGGGTTGAAGGTTTTAAGGACCTATATGAGGGAGATTCAGATTTATCAGAGATATATAAGGTGTGTCAGAATCTTGAGAATTACTTTCATAGTGATTTTGCATAATATACATTATAGAATGAGTTTCTATTCAAAGGAAAGAAACTATGTGTTCCAAGAGGCTTAATGAGGGAGAACCTTATACAGGAGAAGCATAATGGAAGCCTAAGTGTACTCTTTAGATTGAACAAGACATTTGACCTAGTAGATAGATTCTATTGGTGTCCAAAGATGCAGAAAGAAGTAAGAAGGTATGTGGAGCAGTGTGGCATATGTCAGAAGGCTAAAGGTACCTCATCTAATGCAGGAATTTACCAGCGACTACCCATCCCAAGTAGACCTTGGGAGTGCATGAGTATAGAATTCATAGTGGGATTACCTAGAACTCCAACTGGTTTAGATAACATGTATTTGTGGTGGTAGATAGGTTTAGTAAAATGAGCCACTTCATACCATGTAAAACAACACATGATGCCAGCCATATTGCCTACTTTTTTTTCAAAGAAGTGGTAAGGATTAATGGCCTACCAATGACCATTGTTGCAGACAAGGATGTGAAGTTCATGGGTCACTTTTGGAAGACCCTATGGAAGAGATTAGGTACAAACTTATCTCATGAATCTGCATATCATCCTCAAATGGATGGCCAGACTCAAGTAATCAACAGGGTACTTGGGAACTTGGTTAGATGTCTGACTAAGCAGTATGGACAAGGTTGGGAGCAAGTTATCCCACAGGCATAATTTTCCTACAATGACAGTACCAATAGAGTTACATGGAAGATCTCATTTGAGATAGTGTATGGGGCACATTCAAGGGGTGTGATGGAACTTAGAGACCTCAAAAGATATGAGGGAATCAATGGGCATGCTGATGATTTTGCCCAATCAATGAAGGAAGTTCATGAGCAAGTGCAAAAGACCTTGATGGAGGCAAATCAAAAGTTGAAGGCAAAGAAAGATGAGGGGAGAAGAGAATTGCAGTTTGAAGTGGGTGAACTAGTCATGGTATTCCTAAATAAGGAAAGACTACGAAAAGGGATACCTAGCAAGTTACAAATGAAATGAATTGTACCTTGTAAGATATTGGCAAAGTATGGACCTAATGCATACAAGGTAGAGTTGCCCAAGGTGATGTCAATTTCTCCAATATTCAATTTGAAAGACTTAGTCAAGTATAATGGGCCAAATATGGATGAGATGTAGTACAAAATAGAGGTACATAAGGACATCGGAGAGCTCAAGACTTTGGAACAAGACAATCTACAAGTTGAGAAGATATTGGATTCAAGGGTGAAAAAGAAAACAAGAAATAAAATCTACATGGAACATCTAGTGAAGTGGAAACAACAACCAAAGTTAGAAGCCACTTGGATAGCTGAAAGTGACTTCAAGAAACATGGAATCAGTGAGGAGTTCCTGTCACCAAAAGTTCCTTAACTTTCTTTTTGCAGGGGGGGAGTATGGTGCAGGAGCACCCTTAAGGTCTATTGAAAGATCTTAATACGTTTTGGCTTGTAGGTTGGTTTTTCCAACCATCCATGAATAGGACTAAACTATAAAGTCCCTAGTGTTTGTTTTATGTGTGGTTTAGGTTTGGAAAGGTTAGGGTTGTGTTGTTTGAGCCTAGTGGATTCTAGGAGTCTAAGGCCTAGAAGTCAACTCAAAAGTCAAAGTGTTGACTAAAGTCCCAAATTTGGAAGATTTATAATGCTTAGTTGTTTTCTAGCCATTTGAGGTCAATTGGTAAATTTTGGAACCAATAAGGACACCCAAAATGTAAAACTTGCAATTTTGACAAAAGTTGTCATGATAATATTTCCTAGATTTTAGGAATCGGCCATTAAGGTGCCCAAATCATGACCAAATGGTCCATAAAGAAGGTTTAAGAGTATAAAAGGTGAATCCAACCCTAATATGAGAGTTAGATTTCATTTTGTACAGACTGATCATAAGGAAGGATTAATTTTGCAGTGTAATTGGTGACAGAGCCATCATCCATCACTTTATTGGATTGAATGGACTGAATGAATTATTTGATAGTGTTTGAAATGTAGTTTCCAATCTTTGTGTGGTTTTATTTTGGTAGATTGTAAGTTTTGGTTAGGTTTTGTTAAATTATTTGTGTTTCACAAGTTCACTGGCCAATTTTGGTCCAGTTATGTAAATAATGGGTTTCTTTGGAGTTCACATGGCTCAAACTCCATGAAAACTTGGAATCCATTAGGACCTTGTATATAATGTATAGATATGGCTTTTGGAGTGTTTGTGTGCACGGGAAGTTCAAGAATGTTCAAGCCCTAAGCGAGTGATGAGCATTCCGATTAGGGTATCTGAACGAGACAGTGGCAATGGAGTTTGCAGAGTGATTGGTATGAGACAATCAAGATTAGAGGAGAGTAGAGGCATGTGGGATAGACATTAATATGGAAGGAGAAGTTCAGAGGAGACCATTTGATTGGAGAAAGAAGACTAAGTTACCAAACCAGTCTACATGCCTTTGAAACCCTTATTTTTAGGGGTCTGGTAGAAATCCACTATATGGACTCTACTGGGATTTGAGACCTAGAAAATATTGAAGGGTAAGAAAAACTCACAAAGAATATGTACTTTTTTTCTAGGGTTGTTAAGGGAATCTAGGAGGAAAAACACATTTTCAGTGATTAGGAAGGCTAATAGGCCTAAAAAGGCTATAAGGCCTAGAAGACTAGATTTTGAACTTGATTGAAAAATGGATCAAGGTTTCACTAAAATGGATGCATAGGATTTGTGATAGACCTAAGGAGTGTTGGAACATCTTAGCAAGTTGAAACCATTGGGGTGGTCGGAGGCTTATGAAGCCATGGTTGCAAGAAACCTAAGGAAAAGTGAAATGAGTTGAGTTTGGAATTGGTGAGATCCTAGGAAGTTAGGGGATTTGGAAAGAATACTCTAGTTAGGGTAGAGAAAGAGACCCTAAGAGAGACCCAGTGAAGGTCTTGGAGAGAGCCAAAAGGCTCTAGGAGAGGAGCTGTTCATCACCTCTAAAAATCTTACTTCTGATCAAAATTTTCCATGGCTCATCTCCCTCCAATTATTTCATAATCCACTTAATTTCTAGAGAGACCCCTTGCATCCTAAGATATTTCAGTCCTATCCCCCCTTGTTTCATGCCTGCAATACACCATTCACATTTAACAATAGGTCCTTTTTTGTTGCCTCTTCCATCAGACCACATATAAGCCCTAATGTTTCTTTGGAGATAGTTAAACTGATAGTTGCAAAAAAGACAAGCTGAGGAGTAATAGATTGAGTAGGAGGAAAAGATTTTTTTCCACACATCTACTCTACCAGCCATGGATAGGTAATGGTCTATCCCACTTGTTCAATTTATTTTCCACTCTACTCTTGACCCATTCCCACATGGATTTCATATTAGGGTTAATACAAAATAGAATGCCAACATAATTGACTTGGTAATTTGGTCCCTCCCATCTAAAGTTCCATTGGGAAAGCAAGATAGGGGCTCCTCTATTTATCATAGAAAATTGGATTTTCCCAACGAGATCCTCCTCCCTGAGGCTGTGTAAAACATGTTGAACTTATCAATAAATATGGTCATATTCTCAACCTCCAGCCTTAATAATAAGGTTGTGTCATGTTCAAATTGAAAATTTGAGATCTCTTTATCTTTAGGGATTTGCAGCCCCTTGACCCTTGGTAGGATTGAGTCATATGAGATTAGATAGCCTAATCCTTCAGCAACTATCAGAAAAAGTGTAGGAGCAAGTGGGTAACCTTTCCTTATGGATCTGGTCAATTGAAAACTACCTGATCTCACCCCATTCACTTCCACACTAGCTAGGGTTCCATTCATCAAGGTTTGGACTATTTTAACAAAAACTTTGGGGATCCCTAGTGCTTTCATCATCATATCGATGAAGTCCCATTCTATTCTTTCATAGGCTTTCTCATAGTCAAGTAGTAGCATACAGGTTTGCTAATTAGTTTCTCTAGCCCACTCCATGGCTTCCCAACATGTAACCAAGTTCTCTAGTATGTATCTAACTTTAACAAACCTAGTCTGGTTATAATCAATAATTCTTGGAGCACATTAAGTCTAGTTGCCAAGACTTTGGCCAAGATCTTCTAGGAGACATTGAGGAGTGTGATGGGTCTCCAGTTTTTAATCAAGGAATTATCAGCCTCTTTAGGGATGAGTTTAATAAGTCTACTATTAATGTCTTTTCCTAACATCCCATGGATAAAAGCTTCTCTATACACCTCTAAAATGTCTTGTCCAATCTAGCCTATATTCTTCCTATATAATTCTATAGGTAGTCCATGTGGCCTAGGGTCCTTATCAAGTGTCATCTAGGCTATGGCTCCATTGATTTCTTCTTAGATGATAGGATTTCTGAGATTTTTTGAATCCTTAGCCCTAACCTTATTGGGAACCACTTGAGTAATTTTATTCCTAGAATCTTCCATCACAACCCCATTGTTCTCAGAAGTGAAGAGTTCTTGGTAAAAGTGTTTAAAATTTTGGAGAATACTCTATTTATCATTTATCTTACTCCCATCAACCCAAATCTCCTCAATTCTACCTCTGACCTCTTTTTGTTTAGGAATCTTGAAAAAGAATTTTATCCCCTATCTCCATGCTCAACCCAATTACTTCTAGATCTAACCTTGATACCTATGAGCTTTTCATTCTACATCTTTATGAGATTATCTTTAGTTCTAACTAGTTTCAGAGTGAGATATTCTGAAGAGGTATTCTCTTGCAGGTCATATTCTACCCTTGAAAGATCTTCCTGAAGTAGTCCTTCTATCCATCTTGCATCTCTTTCTCTCTTACGGCCAACAGTTTGGAATAGAGTTTTCCAACTTGCAATATTTTGGGCCCATCTATCTCTTGCACTATTCTGTTTAACCAAGGTTTCATTGTACCATCTTATCATAAAAGTTGCATTGCAAATACCTTGCTCATCCAAAAGGGAGGGGTTAAGGAAGAAGGTATTGTTCCCAGAGCACCTTTTAGCAGTAATTCTAGAGGAGAGGAGCCTAATAGTGATGGAGTGGTGGTCTGACAGTGTATAAGGGATAACTCGGACAACCCTACCCACCTCATCTTTCTGACATCTGAAAAAATCATGATTAAAGGAAAATCTTTCCAATCTGGAGTAAATCCTTGTATTACCTTGTTGAAGGTTACACAAGGTATACCAAATGTCTTTGTGGTCATCTTTACATCCACTAAGTGGGTCAATAAGCTTGTGTTTATCCACCAGCCTATTCCAAAATAATTAGTCACTGCCCTTCTAATCCAATCTATTACCCCCCAGCTTGTCTTGATAATTAAATACCATATTAAAATCACCTCCTAGAGTCCAAAGGATTTCCTCTAACTGGAATAGCCATTTCCATAATATTTTTCTTTCCTTATAGTCATTGGAAGCATAAACTAAGCATACTGCAAACCTTTTCTTTTAATCTCAAGGATAATCCACACTTCTCTATTGCATGGTGATGTGCCCCATCTCAATACTAGTTTGTCTCAATATGGACTTAATAGAATAGAAATGTCTCCTTTTCCTCTTCTATGTGTGGAGGAGAAGGAAGTAGCTTCTCTCCAGATACAGTTTAGAGAGATGTCAAGTGTAAATTTGGTTACCTTAACTTCTTAAAGCATTAAGAAATTGAATCCCTTGTTAACTCACCTGAATCTCTGTACTATATACTTTATATCTAAGGACTCCAGTCCTCTAACATTCCAAGAAGAGATTTTACAATCCATAAATATTATGAAGAGGTTCCTAAACTATTCCTAAAGATTGAGTAGAATTTAGGCAGTTCATTAATATGTGAGTTTTTGGTGTCTTTCTTATTTCCAGATCCTGTAGGTCTTCCTCTTTTCCTCTTACCTTCCTTGGGACCAAAATTATCACCTTCCCCCATAGGGCTCTCTGATTTATATGGGAACTCTATAACCATGAGTTTTCTTTTGATTTTACTAAACTTGAGGACCTCTTCCCAAGGACTCTCCACAAATGTTATTATAGCTCAATTTTTACTAACACCACTATCATTGAAAACATCTTTGAGGGTAGATTCATCCTTTTGGAATTGAGAGTCAGGCTCTCCCCCTTTGCTAACATCATCCAACTCAGAACGGGTATAATGGAGGGATTGGTTAGAAGGACTGGAGAGAGGACGTGTAGAGGGGGGTTGCCAGAATGATCAATAGGTCATAGTCATGAAGTAAACTTCTATTAGAGGGATCAAAGTTACTCATCTCAGAATGTTCATTTGTAACTTCCATGTCATCTTGGCATCACTCCTTGAACCTAGACTTACCTTCTTCTCCAATCCTTCTATCAATCCCTCCCTTGCTATCTTTCCTGCCTTGGGTGGGGTTACCAAGGGGGAAGGGTGATCTATAGGTTTCTCATTAATATTTCCTCTCCTTCTCTTAAAGGGAACATCAATCCTTCTAATTCTGTCCATAGCCAATTGCTGGGCATTTTTAGTTTTCCTTATGTTCTTATTCATCGATGCTAGAGGAATTCTATCCCCATTCCCAAGAAATAATAGGTTTCCTTGCACATCTTGGGAATCTTTTCAAGGCCAAGGGAAAAGTACAAAGTACCAAGAGTGACCCTGTTAGGGTTAGGAACATCTGGAGTGTAGAGTGAAGGTCCTACAGAGGGGTTCAGAGGGGAATCAAGATTATGAGTCTGATAGGAAGTCGGTAGGCCTGGGTTATTGGCCACGTACTTGAGATGATTGGCCTCTCCTTTAGAGGGGGCATGATGTTTAGTGGTAGAGGCCAATAGAGGACAATTACTCCTCTTATGGTTTTCCCTCTTGCACATAAAACATGAGTTTAAACTTCCCAATTATTCCAACGGACAAGTGAACATTTCTCCTTCCAAATCAAAGACCAGGTTGTTAGGGATGTCTACTACAGGTTTAAGGGATATCATGATTCTAGCATCCATATGAGTCTAGGGCTTGTGGTAGAATGTTCCACAGAAAGGGAGGTATTTGTGTAATGGTGATCCATCTAGCACAAAATAGAGCCATCATTTCTTCAAGGTTAGCACTATCTGACCAACTTAGGGTACACAAATTGTAGGACCCAATGGTCCAAAATTGTCTATTGACTACGACCTTATAACTAGCAGGGTCATGGAAAATGATGATGAAGAGACCTTTTTGCAACATTCTACATAAAGAAAATTTATAAACCTAGTTTAGTACTCCAAACTGCGTGAAGCCAGTTGTTCATGGAGATACGAGAGGGAAGTTTACCAATGTCTTGTGCAGCCAAAAAAATAGCAAACTCACATAGTTTATTTCTTTCTCTGTTAATCACATTGATCATATTTGAATTAGGACAGATGAGAAGTTGCTTGGGGGCAGAAACCTTACCTCCTGGTCCAAATCCTCCATCTCTGCCTTCTCTAGATTCCTGGCTTTTGCCGAAGAGCTTGGCACCATCTTTGTAGATCTCTGGACCAACTAGCCCTTGCTTGAAGGACATGTTCGCCAGAATCAAAGCACAGGTTGCCTTAGGGTTTGTTTGGAGCTCCGTGAGAACACCATCAGATGAAATATTAATTCCATCTCAAGACACGCCCATAATGTATTGCAAGAGGCAACAACATTCAACTAGAGCTAAATAGTTTTTATAATATAACCTTATTAGATACCTTCAAAAGTAAAATTATTTGTTAACCCTTTAACTATACTCAATCTAATCATGTTTTAAAATTTTACTTTTGACTTTCTCAAATTTATAATATTAATTTTTTGATATAATCATTTAAGTGATAGAAGAATGAGAGAATGTATATTTTCCATCAACAAAGCCAATACAATTGAAAAGTCTATCCTTATAATAATTCTACCAATATAAATTACATTCATTGACTCTTTTTTATTTATGACAATAATGTACTAATTATCATCAACAAAGACAATAAAGTTGAAAAGTCTTTCCTTACAATAATTCTACCAATACAAATTATGTTCATTGGCTCTTTCCTATATCTGACAATGACGTATTAATAATAATATCAATTTTATAAGATATCCATCATAGTTTCACGTATATTTCTCTTAGTAGTAGTTGGTTGTGTATATTGCAATTTTGTTGTTGTTATTTTAGGTTGTTCCTTTATGTCTACTCGATCCTTCTTAATGCAAAAGATTCTTGATACTTTCAAAACCCTACTTATCTTAATAACAAATAAACTTATAACCAACGCGAACAATTTTATACACCAAAATATGATTCACTCTCATTTCTTTAAATAATTAACCATTTTCAAAGTCCAATTTCACACATTGAAATTCCTTAATAAAAAATTATAAATTTTCTTTTATTTCAAATAATAATTTTCTTATTTAAATAATACCCTTCATTAAAATTCATAAACAATGATATATAGCTAGATACTTCCAAATCTACTATGAGTTTTTAATTACAATCATAAATATAAATACTATATATTCCAATTTGCTGTACCGTTTTTTCAACATGAACATGACATGGCAGTAGTAAATGCAATACAATATATTCCTATTTTCTATACCCTTCTACTGACCTGAACATGATAGTAGCAAATACAATATATTCCTATTTTCTACACCCTTCTACAAACATGAACACGATAGTAGTTCTATACTCTTCTACCGAAGAAGAAAAGTAGAGGTGGAAGCACAAGAGGTGCAACTCACGGCTATAAATATGCACGACAAACCTAAACCTTTCAACCATTTATGAGCATTTCATTGTTTTTATCTCCTCTTTTTGAGAGAGCCAATAACGAGCAATTCATTGTTTTTCTCTCCTCTTTTTTAGAGAGCCAAAAATGAATATACTCATACATACTGGAGCTGGCATTTTAGGTTATTACACCTCATTCTAGTTTTAAGTTCAATGTTCTAGATTATTCTCATGAATCATAGTTTTACATACTTGTACTGAATATTGGTCTGGTTGTGTGTGTGATGCAGGAAGCACATTTGCTTTGCTTATGTATGGAGCACCACTGTAAGTAGAAATCTAGGGTACCATTATTGCTAAAAAGAGGGTGGTTCATATATATTGTAAATATTGCTAACATTTCATTAACTTAATTGATGAGCAGGGGTGTCTTCTGGAGAGTGAATAAGAAGAAGACAACTGGAGAGATGTCAGGGCTGCCCTATGCAATAGGACTCTTAAACACTCTTGTATATACCTTGTATGGTTCCCCTCTCATCAGCAATGGATGGGAGAATGGCCTTGTAATGGGTACCAATGCTCTTTGCTTTCTTATCCAGTTCGCCTTTTGTACCATATATCTCCACTTTGCTCCTCCCAAATTCAAGGTTTAAATCAGTGTCTTGTGTGTTATTCTATTATTCCATTTCATATTAATTGTCTTATCATTCTTTATTGATTTTTGGACCACCAATTAATATGATATGGATGGCATGGCAGAGGAGAATGGGTCTGATGGTGGGAGTAGTGCTGGTGGTGTTTGCAAGCACTGCAGTAACTTCTATGTGGGGGGTCAAATCAGATCATAAGAAAGTGCTTGTAGGAACGGCTGGAATGGTGGCCTCTGTCCTTCTGTATGGATCTCCCCTTGCAGATATTGTAAGTAAACTTTTTAACATGACTGATGATGCTGAAGCATATTCTCAACATTATTGCTGATATATGCATTTGTGATGCAGAGAATGGTGTATCGGACCAAGAGTGTGGACTGCATGTCCTTTTATTTCCTACTGTTTGCTTTCCTAGGCGGTGTGCTGTGGTTGGTGTATGGTATTGTGAGCAAAGATTTTCTTCTCATGGTAATTTTATATAGAATATCTATTCGAAATTTATTGTTTATTAGTATAAACATATTTCCACAATTATACCAATATCATTTCTCGTTCTAAATTTAATTGTGTACAAGTTTTTGAATCACCATTTCAAATCACCCTCTTTAAGCCATGATCAAAATAAGTAAAACAAAATCTAACAATACTATTGATTTTTAGATTGTGCAAATAATTTTCTGTGTCTAAACTTGTCTCATTTGTTTTGTAATTTATTATTTGACCCAGATTCCGAATTTCTTTGGAATACCGCTTGCTTCGTTTCAGATGATAATATACTGCACATATTGGCAGAGGAGTCGAGCACGAATTGAAGATGTGAAAGATGAAGAAGTGGCTGTGAAAGTAGGATATCCAGCTATTGAGCTGTCAGTAAAGTTGCGTAAAGTACAAACAATATAACTTTGACTGACATAGAGTTCGGAGTACAACTCTTAGAATACGTGTTAGAACGTAAATAGAATGTAAATAGATTATCTTGCAGGGTTTTCTGTGCCACAGTGAAGTATTTCTCTGTAAATTGAATAGACTGGGCCTGTGTTTTGTAGAGCCCCCTTTTTCCTTTTTTGTGGGGGTTTCTCATCTGTACCACCATAGTTTTCAACTTGGTATCAGAACTTTGTAAATGTCTGGCTTTTGGATTGAATGTCAGCTATAATTGAGTTGCTGTGTTTTCATTTGGACTGAAAAGTTGCAAGTTTCTTGTATTCCTTTTCATATTATTTCTGTTGTTTACATGAAAGTTATATAGTGAAGCTATATTTGTTGAGAGGTTCATGGTCATATGAAACTATTTGTGTGTAATGTTTGTGGCGATCTTGAAATTGGTTCAAAACTGCATTGATTAAGGGTAAGCTGTAAAACTTTTTTCTTTTTTGTCTTTGGTGCATTCTGTCTGGAGCTTAGCCAGTGTCATTTTGATGCAAGTACTTGGTTTGTCGTAATCCAAAACCATTTGTTGAGAGGTTCATAGTAATATGAAACCACTTCTGTGTGAGGTTTGTGGTGATGGGTTCAAAATCGCATTGATTAAAAGGTAAGCCTTAAAACCAAAGTGATTATGATGATAAGTGATTGTAAATGAAGACCTAAGAAGGCTTCTAGATTATGGAGGGATATCTTATGTGAGATGTTAGAGAGTAAATTAATTACGAACTGCACAGACAGAAGGCCCCTCACACCTACCAAGCCGCTTAACATTGTTATTGTGTGCAGTATTTCAAAGGACCAAGCTGCACTATATTTTCAACCGTCTGTTATAAATGTTGCAGCTAACTCTATGCTACAATAAAACTAATATTTAATATGTATTTCTCTATAAATTGAATAGACTAGGCCTATGTTTTGTAGAACTCATTTTTTGGGTTTCTCCTTATACCATAGTTTTCAACTATAAGTTCATCCAACTTTCTTTCTCATAAGAAATTTGAGCCTCTCTAGGCAATTTCAGAGAGTATAACGACTGTAGTTCCATCTCAAAACTTTTATAGTATACTGTTTTACGTAACATCATCTTCTGATCGTTTGCGTCCCCATTAATGGTGAAAAAATAGTGTTTTCCCAGGCTTTCTTATTTCAGTAGTAGAAAACCTATAGCTTTAGAGAAATCAGATGAAATTGTTTTCGTTGCTACATCTCGCTTGCTACGTTTTCTACGTTTCTTTAATTGACCCAATTTCTACGTTTCTTCAATAATTGAGCGATAAAATATCATAAAATGATTGTACCTTTCAATAATTGAGCGATAAAATATCATAAAATGATTGTACCTTTCAATCATTTCCGTACTTTAGCTGCGTGTAGATATTTTATAACTTTTTTGGTTTATACTCGTTAGCATTCCAAAATTTACGACACCATCATCTAATAATAATAATAAGTACAAATATGTAGGCCCTAACAATAAGTAAGAGAGTTATTCTGTACAGTACTTTTTGTATCTATTCTTCACGTTTTTTTTATAAAGTAGGGAAAGAGCCTATACAAGTCCTAGCATTTATTTTTAGGTGATTAATCTTAAGTTTACATTCTTATTATATCACATCACTTTGTAGGATCTAATAATGAGGTGACACCCTAGAAGGTAGGTGAATAAGTTCTATATTTTTAAGGATAGACATCTAGCATTTATTTTTAGGTGATTAATCTTAAGTTTACATTCCTGTTATATCACATCACTTTGTAGGATCTAATAATGAGGTGACACTCTAGAAGGTAGGTGAATAAGTTCTATATTTTTAAGGATAGACATCTTGGTCATTGGATTTTGTCACAAGTTGCAAGATTTCACCCTATGATGGATTACAACACTTGCTCTTTCAAGACTATGATAATCTATGACAATATGCCATTGTAATAATCGCTACTAGAAGTTTTGTTACAGTTGGTATTCTTGAAAGTGGTAGGTGCCTTGCATGTCAAAGGAATCTCTTACATGTACTATGATAGTCTATGACAACCATTATGCCATTGTAATAATCGCTACTAGAAATTTTTTTTCAGGTGGTAATCTTGAATGTAGTAGGTGCCTTGACGGTCAAAGAAATCTCTTACACGTATGCAGACATATTGAATGTCGAGAATGTTGCACAATGTTATATTAGTGAGAAAGACAAACACTTTGCATGTTGAGTTTGATATATTTTTCTTAGCTAGTATATATGGTGCCTTGGATGATCTCCTTTCTATTTTGCATGCATGTAGTGAAGAGGATGATGACACATAACAATCTTGGGAATCCAACTTGTTGGTCTATAAATATGTGTGATGTTGGAGTAATTTGTATCATAAGTTGAAAGTTTATATTATGTTGTCAAAATTACTCCAAAATATATTCATTAGGTGAAGTCTCCTGAAAGAGTATAACTCTTCAAATGTATTTGTGAATTGTTAATTGCTATCAATACGTTGGGTTGTGCATTGAAGTGTGGATTTTTTTATAAAACAGGTTTTCCTTAAATAACATTATGTCATATGTTTATTCTACTTGAACATCGATTTGAGTTATGCATCTAAATTTATTGTGCACTTTCACTCCTACATAATTTGTGTAGGAAGCCTATTCCTCTCACCAAACTTTCTTTTAGCTAGTCTCAAAGCTTGAAAACCCAAAATTTTATTTTTGGGTTGAATGGTTTTTGCACTAATATTTATTTGAGAGCGAAATTCTATAGAAGGATTTTTCATGACCTTATTTTTGGATAAATAAGGAAAGCACATATAGAAGGATCAACATGGAAAGGTTTAATGGTGACAATTTTGAGCTATGGAACCTTAAATAGAAGATATACTTCTATATAGAGATCCATGGGTTGTAATATCTATTGTAAAACCTCACAACATGAATCAAGAGAACTAAGAGTTGGTAGATAAAAAAACTAAGGGTTTGAACCTATTTAGTAGACTCTATTTTGTTGAATGTCCATGAAGAGAACAACATAGCGAGTCTCTAAAAGTGTCTTGTAGTGATTTATTACACTAAATCCTTCGTAAATAATGTTGTTTAAGAAAAAAATTATTCTCTGAGGATGAAAGGAGGATCCATGGCTAATCACTTAAATGCATTTAACATTTCTTTAACACAATCAATTGTGTTCTCATTGGATAAAGGTGGAGGATGATTACCATTGCATGAAACTATTATATAATATATGTTATTTTCCAAAGTCATGGGATAACATTTTCATGACCATTAGGAGTAACACTACCACCTTCAAGGTGGATGAAGTGGTTGCATTATTTCTTTTTGAAAAGATACATAATGAAAATATGTTGAGATAACTAAGGAATGAAAGAGAAAAGAAAGAAAAAGGATAAGAAGTCAAAATCTAAATCCCAAGGGAGATCTAGGTTTCCTAGAAAGTCTATTGAAGAATGTTAAAACTATAGAGAAATTGAATATTTTCATAAAGAATGGAACAAGAAGGAAAATAAAAATAATAATAAAAAGAATGCCTTTAGTTGTGAATCAAACAAATCCTCTCAGGGTCTTAAGATTTCCATTAAAGTGGGAACCCTCAATGAAGGTAAATATAGAAAATTCCTAATGGAGGTAAAACTACAATAAGGTGTTGATTTTTGGTTCCTAGTGGGGATGAGAACCTTGACTAGAAGTCTGTAAGGTATTTACAAGTGAAAATTTGGGACTTCTTAAAAGGGTTGAAACCTTGGCATAGGTTGCAACATGGGAGTTTCTAGTGAACTAAAAAGTCTTGATAAATGAATAATCATGGAGCTCCAATTAGGGTTCAAGCCCCAATAAAGGCTATAAAAGAAAATTGAAGAGAGCTCCTAATGATTCAATTTCCTCAACCAAGTAATGAAGGAGAACTCAACAATTATATTGGTTTCGATTAGGGTTATAATCTGAACAAAGGAAAATAAGGAGGAAGAGGATGAACACAATTGATCAAGTATATCTTAAAGAGATAAGAGCCTCCAACATGGTGGCAGATTCCTAGTTTCCATTAGTATGAGAATGTCATAAAAGTTTTCAAAGTTCCTAAAAGAGTTGATAAGGTTAGAATATTCCATCAAGTGTTTTGGAGGGTTTTCCAAATATTTTCATGTGGCTAATTTGGGTTGAACTTCCCATGTGGATTCAATACTATAACTGCTAATAGTTTAAGTTCTCCTTCTTCAATAGTTGAAATTATCCACATGTAGGAATTTATATGAATATGGAAAAACATTTATGGAGGGAATTTGTAATCAAAGAAAGAGAGGAAGCATAGTTAAGAGAGTTGAAGATCATTCATATATGAATGGTGACAAGCAAGGTAGAAGATCGTCAAATAGAGGAGACAAGCGAAGTGACTAAGTAGTAGGGTGCTTGATAGAACCAATATACCTGATGGAGTAGGATGACCATGAGAGAAGGGACCTAAGATATCATGTGTGCATGTGGAAGAGAACTTTAAGAAAAAATTATTCTCTAAACAATTATGATAGTAATTTTGATGTAAATCATTAAGATATACATTGAATAGTGGTCACACTATAGTGTGTCCCAATTTTTTTGTCACAATAGGGTGGTCACACATGGGATATATAGAAATATGGATGCCTAAGAGTATAATTTCACAAATATATCAAAAAATATACTTGGATGCAAGTCAACAAATCGCTTTGATCTCTTACATAATTCTTGACTAAAAATTAACTACCAAAAATATGTTTAGTTTAAAATGTGTTATAATTCAATTAAAATACAAAACATTTGTTATATAATAGAAAATATACCCATTTCAGTGAATAATTCCAATCAATTTAAAATCTTGATTAAAAGAGGGTATAAGTATATTTGAAATCAATATTTTTAAAAAAATTCTAAGATAACTTAAAAATAATTCAACACTTAAAACACACATGTTAATTTTCTTCTTAACTCAAAATTTTGTCTAATAAAAACAATTCATAAAAACCATGCCAACAAAAATATCACCTTAAACTCTTCATATAAATTTTTAGATCCAATTTAAATCCATGAAACTAAAACCTTATCAATCTCTTCAAATATCCATCTTCTTGTCATTTTTAAAAAACCATAAAGGGACTCTTCAACTTGTAAACTAAATTGATATAATTTTTAGTTTTAAAAGTTAAATAGTCGACCCTTATATTTCTTGATGAATATTTCATTCAAAAAATATTTAAATGATATTCATTTGATGAAGATATCATTTGAAACTAGAAACCAAAAAAAACAATTATACCTATTTTAATTTAATGGCACATGGACAAGTGTCTCTTCATAATCATTGTAATTATTTGTATTGAAACCATTAGCAATCATTGTATATATTATTTTTCAAATTTAGCATTAAAATGTCGAATTTGTACCTAATTAAAATTATATAAATTATCACAAGATATTATGAAAGATCATTTACAATGATACAATAATTATAATATTTCAATCATATATTTTTTATAATTAAAGTAAATTATGATTTTAATTTCTATTTATTTTATTAATGTCTTATATACTATCAAAACAAATTATATTAATTAAATTTTTTCAAGACGCGTCAATTTGGAAATCACAAAAAATGTATAAATTTTAGTTCGTAAACTCAAAGATATATTAAATTTTAGTAGTAAATATTACTTTAGAAACTACATTTTAAATAATAATATTCTTGTTCTTATTGCATCTTAAGAATTTGAGTCCAAACACCTCAAATTATTAAAAAAAATATTGTGAAAGTGTAAACTCAAGGATATACTATATTTTAGTAGTAAATATTAATTTAGAAACTACATTTAAAATATCAGGGTATGTGCAGGATCATGGTATATCAAGCTATGGCCTTAAGTGGCAATGAAAAATAAAAAAATCAGGATTAGTCAACTTGATGTAAAAAGTTGAACATCTTATCAACCTTATGTGAAAAAGTTGTAAGAACAGAATCTGTAGGAAATTGAATGTAGTTTCTAAACTACTAGCCCTTATCTAAAAAACAATTAAACTAATTGTTAAATATTTTAGATTTCAATGCAGTAGTACGATAATTTCAGGAAAAAGATAAAAAAGTACGTGTATGTCTGAACACCTTAATCACAACCAAATGATGATATATTTTCACAAGATTCTAGATATAAGTAGTAGACTCATGCACGGATGTGACGCATATTTTTGTGTGATTTTTTACCAAATAAATACTTAATTATGAATTTTCTGCTACAACTTACTCAAAATAAAAAAAAATCTCGTGTCTAAGCACCTTAACTAGTTCTAAACTTAATAAATTTGTAAAAAAACAAAAATTGCTTATAATAGGCGAAGCATAGAATGTGACGCATGTTTCAGATTTCAAAAAGGTTAAACTATTTGAAAGTTATAGTTTTTTCAATCAATCTGTCAATTAGGACTTTAGAGATAACTCAATTAGAAAATAAGTAATAATTACTTACTCAGTTCAAATTCTGCTAGTAATTAAATTAATGGAAAGCTGATAATGTCTTTAAGAAACCCTTTTTGTTTCATCAATTTTGAGTGAAAAAAGGTCGTCAGCTACATGGACAAAGTCTGGAGATCAGAGGAAATATGGTGAACACGTCGTTTGGGTTGACCATCCATATTTGAGAGAGAGAGAGAGAGAGAGAGAGAGAGAGATTAGCATGAAACAAGAAAATTAAATTATGAAGATGTGGGCACATCATCTATGAGTTCCCAAGTTGAATAGACACCACCATCCAATGTTGGAGACACACCCTTGTATCATCTTGAAGGCATGCCATTGTATCATCTTGAAGGAACACCATTATCTACATCCAAAGGTATAGGCACAATATCGCGTCATGTTAAAGACACACCATTAACATCTGAAGTTGGCGAGGATACATCTTTCACATCTTAATTTGAAGGCACATCATCTTTGGTTGAAGGTACATAATTGACACATAATTTTGTTGATGTTCGTAATGTTGAGGCCACTCAACAGTTGAAAACACCTCCTAGGATTTTTTTATAGAAGGCCAAAATATTTGATTGATATTGATATTAACATTTTGCAACAAATGCCTGACAACATTCCCAAGCATACTTGTCAAAGATATGTTATTTATATTTGGAGATTACTTTTTGAGAATTTAAATATGATAGGAAGATGTCAACTATTTTTTCAAACAATGAGAAATCTAAAATGTAGGCCCATCATTAAGATTCTTGGGCTAAGAACGATGGATGATTCAAGTGAAAAATCTATTGTAAATAATCTAATGACTGCATATGAGAGTGTGGGTTCTACATCATGCACAAAAGATAGTTATGTCACACGACGTGTACTTACATCAACAATAGTAAGCACTCAAATGAAGAAATATTGACTCATTAGAAATACAAGAAAAGAATTGAAAATAAGTAGAACGTCTCTAATGAGAGCTGTGGGAAGGCATCACAGAGTGGAAGATCCAAATAACAATGAGTTATGGGTATTTTCTGGTAGACTACCGCAGAAAGATAAATCAATTGTTCAAGCTTTAAAATCCGTGATTGAAGAATTTTTGAAGAATAACACATGAGTATCTCCTAATCAAAGAGATGTTGTAAGGAGGATTGGTAGTCGAATCTGCATTCCACATCCGAAACATTTTTTGGAATCAACTCAGACACAATTCTTTGCAAAATTTATACATACGTATCCTCAATTTAAAATTAGTCAAAGGTATTTTGAAATGGCTAAACCTTTTTATGTGAAGATAAATCACACATGCACAACTTGTTGTTGTAGGGTACATATTGAATTTTCTAACCATTTTGATGTTTATAAGCATATATGTGTAGATTTGCATTCTAACAATGTTTTACAATATTGTAACATAAATGAACCACCTACATATTCAAGGGAATTAATTACTACAATTTTATGTGAAAGAGTGGATGGTCAACAATTTTACAAGCTCACATGCTTAAATGGTACATGCATAGATTGTGGTGGTTTGCAACATTTGCCAATCTGTCAAAATATGGAGAGTACACATGCAATTGGGAATGAAAAAGTGGATTTTGGAAAATATAAAAGAGTTGCATATGCTCTAAAAGATGGAAAGGAGGCTAAAAGATGTGATTTAGTAATTGAAAAGATTCCAGTGTATCTGTTCAAGGATATTTTTTGTGATAAGATTGTTTATGACTATGCAAGGCATACACATAGAGCTCGATGGTTGGATATGCAATTCAAGTTGTACAAGGACACATTCCCACTTGATACAATTATTTTAAGTTGTCGACTTCGCAGAGAAATACACTCTAAAACCACAAAATGAGGTGCAAGAAAATTATTATATCTCTCAACAACTTTCTATATTTGTTCATATAGAATATAAGAATTCACCTAACACTACAGAGGAGAACAAGAAGATATTGAGGGAGTATCATTTTTATATCAATGATGAACATTCATAT
The DNA here is from genome assembly GCA_018584345.1 of Thuja plicata. Taxonomy (NCBI): domain Eukaryota; kingdom Viridiplantae; phylum Streptophyta; class Pinopsida; order Cupressales; family Cupressaceae; genus Thuja; species Thuja plicata. Next base: position 6,304,563 of record MU225863.1, read on the forward strand.
TCTATAGAGTTTGTACACAGTTGATTTCATCTATTTGATGGTGATTTGAGTAATAGGAGCATATCATACCATCGACACATCATATGGTCAGATTCAAGAATTCTTGGATGTTTTATTGGTTGAGCAGGATGCATACGAACACTGGTATTTAGTATATGTGAAATTTTATATAGGTCAGTCATGGAAAGGGAGAACACGGTGGTGTAGGTGCATGTATAAAAAGGGCCTTAGCATGCGAAGAATTAAAGTACAAAGAACAAGCAACATTGTCAGATGCGAGATGTATCTTCCAGTGGTGTAATGATACAATGGGTATAGGTAATGAAGGTGAGTCTACGGTTCGTAGATTTTTTTGCTTGATGGATGAAACTAACATTGCACCATATGAGGATTGTTTTACATTAAAAAGATCAAGTGAGATACACTCTTTTAGAAGCTCTAATGCAGGTTCATGTATCATCCACACATGGCATATGTCATGCTTTTGTTCATCATGCACATATGAAGATTGGGATCCAGGAGTGAGACAAAGGAATGGGTTGACGAATGGTCTACACAAATTTTGAGCCCACTTGACTCCTATCGCCCCTCAACAACATTGCAATTGACACAAATGGAATCATCCATTGAATTTGACCATTTTTCTGATCTAATGCAACCTGGTAAATTGTCAACTCACAAATAGTCTCAAATTTAGTACTTTATCGTAAGTATTCATTAAATTAATCTCCTTGTTATTATTCTATCATTACAGACCATGTTTTTGTTGTTATTCCACCTGGAGACAATGATGAAGGGACATATTATTATTTGTGTCATTGTGTTGAGGCCAAAAAGAGATTGGGTCACTCGGTTACAGATGATGAAGGATTGGAATACCCTGCAGGAGAAGTGGTTGTAACTGGTACATGGCTTCGACGGTATTGTATGAAGAACCCTAGGTTGTGGTTGTTTGAGGATTTGGAGACACATAGGAAGATTCTTCATTACTCCAGCCTTGTCGTTGCATCAAATGTCCATTTGACCAGATATGGAGGAAAACCACCTAATAATACTCTTTGGAAGGTTCGCGAGTCAGACCACGAGGCAATACTTGAGACAATAAAGGGTAGGGAAGATCTGGCCAGTTCATTGGACTAAAAGAGAATCCAAAATGTTGTAATTTCAAATCTAGTTGAATGCCTATGCATATAACATGTATATTTGCAAAGGAATTAATTCCCTCCCTTGAATCCACATTGGGTCACTAGTAAATTTGGCCTCAAATTTTGACGAAAGTTGGTCAAAATTTTGACAGTAATTGGTCGAATTCACGACCAAACCTTTCATCATTTTTTTTTTGTCAAATTTTTGACGTTGTTATTGTTGGTCGCAATTGCGACCAAAATTGAGGTCAAAATTTTGACTATAGCTCTTGTTTAATTTGACAAGATCCACCGTCGAACTCTTCTTCCAATGGTCGAAATTTTGACCAATCTTTGGTCGAAAAAATCTATGTAATGGTCAAAATTTTGACCAAGGTTCGGTCGAAATGAGCCATGGCATTGGTCAAAATTTTGACCATCCCTTTGGTGGAAAGAAAAGCATGCTCGTCAAAATCTTTAGGGTAATGGTCAAAATTTTGACCAAGGTTCGGTCGAAATGAACCGTGGCATTGGTCAAAATTTCGACCATCCCATTGGTGGAAAGAAAAGCATGCTCATCAAAATCTTTAGTGTAATGGTCAAAATTTTGACCAAGGTTTGGTCGAAATGAGCCGTGGCATTGGTCAAAATTTTGACCAATGTTA
>MU225864.1:9977-34666 GCA_018584345.1 Thuja plicata
AAATTTGGGGTACCGGTCCCAGTGGTTTTTCCCTTAACAGGGTTTCCACGTTAAAATCCTTGTGTTATGTGTGTATGGTTAATTACTTTAGTGTTTTACATTCTACATATGCATTTATGGATTGAATGGTATACTCTTCATATTAACTGAGTATCGGTAAATATAGTTTACTGCTTATCGGTTATCAAGGAGAAACAGGACAGACAAGGTAAACCGACAGACAGTTATTTGTTTCAAATATTTCAAAGGCATGCATCTTGTTGGGAATTAATAATTTGAGAAGTATTGATTGGTGGATTAAAGTTTAAATTGGATAAATTTTTGAGGCCACTGATTCACCCCTCCCCCCCTCTCAGTTATTACTAATAGGGAAGGCCTCTTTGATCCTATATTCTGAAAATTACAAGGAGTCAACTTTTCCTATAATATTGCACCTAAAAGGAAAGAAAAGAGTAGACCCTTTCCCCTTGCCAAAGAAAGCAAAGTAGTCCCTACACCTCTCATCTAGAAATATTTAACCCTAAATAGAATCAACCTTCCCCAAAAAGTAACCTTAACCCTAGCCTCTATAATGGCTCAACTATGGGGAGGAGTTGTGGGACGCTTGAACCTGGGATCTAATCTTAATCACTTACCTAAAGGAGCCCATGAGAATCATCCCAAGTTCAATGGACACAGGAAGAAATCACCAGATGAATATTTATATTCTTTTTCTATAGCCTGTGGGGTTTTGGGAGTACAACATTAGGATGTAGCCATTAGACTATTTGTACAAAGTTTAACTGATGTGACAACAAAATGGTTTTACCATTTACCCAATGATACTATTGCAACATGGGATGACATGAAGAATTATTTTGAGAATAGGTTCAAGAGTGCAGAGGATGAGAACTCTTTGTTGGCACAACTAACCCAACTCAAGAAAGAACTATATGAAATTATAAGGGAGTTCAATGCTAAGTATAAAAATATGTTATACAGATACCCACTGCTAAGCGACCTAACGCTGAAAACCGAAATTGTTTTTTATAAACTCTATGCCTCTAAAGATAATTTTTCATATTAGAAGGGCTAGGTAGTCTATATGTAAGCCTCTCAAATACTCACAATGGAATTAGAAGATCTCATTACCACTGGTAAATGGAGAAAAGAAGTTCAAGTTCCTAATGCCCAAGCTTCTACTTTCTCTGATCCCATGTTGCAAAGATTCGTTAATGATGTAATTGCTATCAAATGATAATTTCAAAAGGCAATACACCTTTTCCACAACCTTATCAAGATATTCCAAGAAGGAATACTAACCAAGCTGGTCCTAGTGGTAGAACATTACAGCTCTCACCTACTCAACAAATATTCGTGATTGAAGTTCCTAGTGGAAAGGGTAATATGTGTATTTTTCACCTGGCTGATGACCATGATGGTAGTACCTATCCATAGATGGTTCGATATGTGCAAATGAATAGTCAAAAGGAAATTGTGGAAGAGGTTCTTGAAGATGGAGGAATACCTAAACAACCTGGCGACTCTCTAAGTTATTTTCTCGAATATGAATCTGATTCAGAAAGGGGAGGTGACATTTTGGTAACATTAGAAGATCCTTCATGCATTGTTCTAACAAGAAACCAACGCAATACCAAGTCTCATGATAATACATCATCTTCAAAAGCACTAAACAAAGGTAAAAAACCTCTCACTTGGACCTATGGTAAAAAGGTTCAAAGTTCAATAACCCCAGATGTTCAAATACTAAAAAAGAGTGAATCTCTTCTGAATTGTTTAGCCTTTCAAATTTGATTGTAAATCTAGGTTCCACCAGGTTAGACCTTGGAGAAAACATGGGAAGCAAACACAAAGATCTTGGAAACCTCTTTCCAAGATATGCTTCATATGGTATGAGCTTTTGGTGAGAAGCTCAATTTTTCTTGTGTATATAGTTACATTTTTTATTATACCTTTTCCATTGATGTCAAAGGGTGAGTAATAAGTGTGAAAAATATATAGAGGAATGATTAGGGATGTATAGACAATATTTTGTTATTGGGCACTTAGTCATTTTTCACTAATTGTTGCTATCATTGCCAAAGGGGGAGATTGTTGGCAAGTGACCTAATAAGTATAGCATATATGTTTTCATTTACAGAAACACTACTTATTGGCATGGTCATTTGGAGTATAGTCCATTTTTGGTTGTTCAGTTTGGAAAAATTACTAAGTCAAGGAAGTAGTTGAAAGGATACAGTTGCACAAGTTTTTCTTGTGAGAATAGTATATGATGAATTACATCATCTGAGCTTTAGATGGATGTATTTTGGAATGTATTATACCTTTAGTTAAGGTCGGTTGTATTTTGGAGTTGAATGGTGAGTGTTACAACATGTTTTTGGTATGCGAAGACAATATAACACTAGAACATGGTAGATGAGTGATCGTGATGATTGAGGGAGTAACATGTGGATTCCAAGAGTGCTACTTTGTATTTTGATCAAGTCCTATTCTATCTTTGTGGATCTATGATTTCCCGTGATGTATTTTCTATTGGGTTATGTGTTGGATATGTTTGATTATGATGCTCTTGTGAGCCTACTAGACATATTATGAGGTCGAGTATATATGTAGAGACATTTTTGAGATGCGAGGATGTGTGTTATATGTTTGAATGCATTGGGATGTGAAAAATAATGTAGAGGATGTTTCAATCTATTACTGGAACTATTTAAGCATAAAAGATGCTTGTATAGTTCATCTTTTATGATAAATCATTGTAATGATAGTTTTGCATTGTAAGAGAAGTGAGCTCCTTGTATTACCCCTAACAAGGTTTCTATTTTTTAACAGGGATTTGTACTAAATGTAATACTCAACTCCTAACAGGTCTAGGTCTCCTAACATGGACATTATACTCTTAGTGCATTATTTGTGGGTACCATCCCCACCAGGGTTTTTCAATGACCAGGGTTTCCTTGTTAACAAATCATGGTGTTATGAGTTGTTTACTTTATGTGCATGATCTCTTTATTTCATTAATTGCATGGTTAAGTTTGAATATGTTAAGTTTGATAATAAAGTGTTACAACATGTATTCACCCCTCCTCTTAGTATTTCTTAACCCTAACAAGGATTATGATATAATTTGATTTAGGTTTATGGTTAGTGTTCAATTTGGTTCCGTGTTACAATCAGGTTCAAGTTGGTTTAGTGTTTGTCTTATGATTAATGATTTATTTAAGCTAAGGATACAATTTGGGCTTTGGTTTAGTCTTCGGTATAGGGTTTAATTATATTTAGGGGTAGACTTATAGTTCAATTTTTTTTTTTTAAATTTTTGATTTAGTCCTAAGTTTAGGGTATAATTATATTTAGGATTAGTGTTATAGTTTAATTTGTATTTTGGTTTACTATGAGGGTTAGGGTTTTATTAAATTTAGGACTAAACCTGGTAAAATATTTAATTAGGGATCAATTTACTTTAATCTTATGGTTATGTTCAATATGGTTGATGGTTTGATTATGTTGAAGATTGTGGTCATGGTGAATTTTGGTCTAGGGATATGGTTTAATTTAGTTTTATTCTCAATTAGGTTTATGATTAGGGTTGAACTTTCTTTACGGTTATGATCATAATTCAATCTGGCTTACTTTTAGGGTTTATTTTTGTTTATTGTTAGGGAACTAAGTTTTGAGTTTTTTTAGTGTTATGGGTAGGGTTTAATTTGGTTGGGTATTTAGATTTATTTTTAATTACTATTAGGTCTAAGATTCAATTTGGTTTTAGGTTATGTTTTAAAAATGTTAGAGTTTGATTTGATTGTATCTACTTGCATCTCCTTACATCTCTCTCTTCACCCTCTATCTTTCTTGATACAATTATCTCTCCTAATTTATACTACTATTTCTCCCACTTCTCTCCCTCAGTCCCATTTTTCTCTCTTTGTATATCTCTCTAATTATATATAAAAATATCTACTTCTATCCCTCTCTCTATCTCTACTCTCTCTATTTACATATATGTCTCCCCCTCTATATATATCTCCCTCTTAATATATATCTCTACTTTATCTATTTACAAATTTGATAATTGTTAGGTTTAATTTATTATACTATTTTATTAGGTTTAGTGTTAGGGTTAAATTTACTTTAGCGTTCAAATAGGATTAGTATTAGGGATCAATTTGTTTTAGTGTAAGGTCAGGGTAAAATTTGGGTTAGGGTTAGTGTTTAATTTGGTTTGATGTTCAATTAGTTTTATGATTATGATTGAAATTTTTTTAGGGGTTTTATTACAATTCATTCTAGTTTAGGTTTAGGGTTTATTTTTGTTTATTGTTAGGGAACTAAGTTTCAATTTTTTAAGTGTTAGGGTTGCGGTCTAATTTGGTTTGGGGTTTGCACTTAGCTTTGTCTACTATTAGGTTTAAGATTCAATTTGGTTTATTTTTAGCTATAGCATTAATATTTTTTGGTTAAAGATTATAATTACATTATTTTCAAAGTTAAGGTTGGTATTTATTTAAGCTTATGGGGTGAGGTTTGAGTTCAATAATGTTTACAGTTATGTTTTAAAAGGCTTAGGACTTGATTTGATTATATTTCCTCTTGATTTGTTTAAATTAAAAGAACAACACAAATTTGATAATTGTTAGGTTTAATTTCCTATACTGTTTGATTAGGTTTAGGGTTAGGATTCAATTTACTTAGTGTTCAAATTGGATTAGTGTTAGGGTTCAATTTGTTTTAGTTTAAGGCCACAAAAAAATTTAGGTTAGGGTTAGTGTTTAGTTTTCTTTGATGTTCAATTAGTTTTATGATTAGGGTTGAAATTTCTTTAGGGTTTTTATTATAATTCATTCTGGTTTAGGTTTAGGGTTTATTTTTGTTTATTGTTAGGGAACTAAGTTTCAAGTTTTTAATTTTAGGGGTGGGGTTTAGTTTGGTTTGGGTTTTGGACTTAGCTTTGCATACTATTAGGTTTGAGATTCAATTTGGTTTATTTTTAGCTATTTTTTTCTGTTTGATTAGGTTTAGAGTTAGGATTCAATTTACTTTAGTGTTCAAATAGGCTTCGTGTTAGGGTTGAATTTGTTTCAGTGTAAGGTTGGGGTAAATTTGGGTTAGGTTTAGTGTTTAATTTGTTTAATGTTCAATTAGTTTTATGATTAGGGTTGAGATTTATTTAGGGTTTTGATTACAATTCATTCTGGTTTAGGTTTAGGGTTTATTTTTGTTTATTGTTAGGGAACTAAGTTTCAAGTATTATGGATGGGGTTTAATTTGGTTCGGGGTTTGGACTTAACTTTGTCTACTATTAGGTTTAAGATTCAATTTGGTTTATTTTTAGCTATAGGATTAATATTTTTTTTAAAGATTATAATTATATTATTTTCAAAGTTAAGGTTGGCATTTATTTAAGCTTATTGGGTGAGGTTTGAGCTCAATAATGTTTAAGGTTATGTTTTAAAAGGCTTAGGATTTGATTTGATTATATTTCATCTCGATTTGTTTCAATTAAAGAACAACACAAATTTGATAATTGTTAGGTTTAATTTCTTATACTATTTGATTAGGTTTAGGTTTAGGATTCAATTCACTTAGTGTTCAAATGGGCTTCATGTTACGGTTCAGTTTGTTTCAGTATAGGGTCACGGTAAAATTTGGGTTAGGGTTAGTGTTTAATTTGCTTTGATGTTCAATTAGTTTTATGATTAGGGTTGAACTTTATTTAGGGTTTTGATTATAATTTATGCTGATTTAGGTTTAGGGTTTATTTTTGTTTATTGTTAGGGAACTAAGTTTCAAGTCTTTAATTTTTAGGGGTGGGGTTTAATTTGGTTTGGGGGTTTGGACTTAGATTTGCATACTATTAGGTTTAAGATTCAATTTAATTTAGTGTTCAGATAGGCTTAGTGTTAGGGTTAAATTTATTTGAGTGTAAGGTCGGGGTAAAATTTGGGTTAGGGTTAGTGTTTAATTTGGTTTGATGTTCAATTGGTTTTATGATTAGGGTTGAGATTTATTTAGGGTTTTGATTACAATTCATTCTAGTTTAGGTTTAGGGTTTATTTTTGTTTATTGTTAGAGAACTAAGTTTCAAGTTTTTAAGTGTTATGGGTGGGGTTTAATTTGGTTTGGGGTTTGTAATTAGCTTTGTCTACTATTAGGTTTAAGATTAAATTTGGTTTATTTTTAGCTATAGGATTAATATTTTTGTAAGCTTATAATTATATTAGGTTCAAAGTTAAGGTTGGTACTTATTTAAGCTTATGGAGTGAGGTTTGAGCTCAATAATGTTTGAGGTTATGTTTTAAAAGTATTAGGATTTGATTTGATTCTATGTACTCTTGATTTGTTTGGATTAAAAGAACAAAACAAATTTGATAATCGTTAGCTTTAATTTCTTATACGGTTTGATTAGGTTTAGGTTTAGGATTCAGTTTACTTTAGTGTTCAAATAGGCTTAGTTTTAAGGTTCAATTTGTTTAAGTGTAAGGTCAAGGTAAGATTTGGGTTAGGGTTAGTGTTAAATTTGGTTCGATGTTCAATTAGTTTTATGATTAGGGTTTAACTGGATTTAGGGTTTTTATTACAATTCATTCTAGTAGATTAAAATTATATAAATTTTAATTGATTTTAATTTTTAAAAAATGAAATTATATTAAAATGATAACATATATTATAATATTACCTAATTCTATTCCACTTATAAGAATAGAGTATTAAATTAGATGAACATAACTCTAACCTAATTAAAATATAATGAACAAGTTATTTAAAAACATAAATAAAATAATATAAAAATATTAAAAGATAACATAAAGTTGTATGCCCATACTTTATAATAAAATAATTTTAATTAAAATATAAGAAACAAAGTGAAAATAATAGTTTCCTTACTATAAGTTGTGACTATTGATATTAAAGCATTTTTTTCAAAAGTATTATCCTTTACCTAGAAATTTTAGTTCTTAAAATATAGATTGAAATGAAATGTCAGACAATTTTTATTCTTATAAAAATCATCGATTCCATAAATGTGGAGCATCGTGCCCTAAAAAATTGCCTCAAACATAGCGGTATAGAAACAATTCTGAAAAAGGGGTCTTACAACACCAAAAGATTTCAACCAATCATATTTATAATTATTGTTTTGTATAATATATTAACTTAAGAAATAAATATGTTAACTTTAGATAAATTCAAATTATCAAAAAATACATAGTTTTTATTGGTGCAAAACAATGCATTAATGCCTACGACAGGTACAACAAGTACAATAAATGAGTGCGGACTAATGTTTTATAAACTATGTTGTCAAAATTGTGTTTTATTTAAATTATTGTATAAAAAAGGTAATCTATAAAATAATGATTTTCTTTGTATTAGATATAAAGTGACCAAAAAAAATATACACTGGAGTTTACTGTGAGTTTGCTTGTAGATCAAGTTATACCATAGATACATCAAGTATCGAAAATTACTTTAGATCTAATTTAAAAAAACATGGATAAGAGAATGCTAGAAAAAAGGATCTATAACAAAAATCTAGAATAAGCCTATTAGATATAAAGTGACCAAAAAGGATATACACTCAAGATTTTACTATGTGTCTTCTTGCAGAGCAAGTTATCCCATAGTTACATCAAGTATCTAAAATTAATTTAGATCTAATACAAAAATCACAGATAAGAGAATGCTAACATGATCTATAACAACAAAAATGATCATCTAGGATAAGTCTATTAGATATGAAGTGACCAAAAAAGATATAAACTCGAGATTTTACTATGTCTCTACTTGCAGAGAAAGTTATACCATAGTTACATCAAGTATCTGAAATTACTTTAGATCTAATACAAAAACACAGATAAGAGAATGCTAGAAAAAAAGATATGTAACAACAATCTAGAATAAGCATAATATAAACCATCTATGTATCTATAATCTCCTCTTCTCTCAATCCAAGTGATCCAACCAAATTTTCCTTCCATCCACCCGAGGACACAATCATCTCTAATTCTTTGTGCGTAGGGATGCATAACTAGTCGAGGCGGTGTTGTTGCTACTAAAGTAATGGGAGGAGGCACTACTGCTATAGTTGGAATAGGAAGATGACCTGTTGTAGGTGGAATGACCACTAGAGGAACCATAGAAATAGGAGGAACAACCGAAGGAGGGGAAACCGATACCTGTGGTGGATGATAGTTGTTCCTTTTGTTTTGTTCTTACACAAAATTTTGGAGTGCAATCTCAAATTGAAACCTTTCTCGAGTCATGCCTTTGTTCCACATATAAACATTAGAAATTTCTTCATAGATGGTGATGGTGACCTGAAAAGCAATAAAAAAGTATGTGATTCTTCTCATAGACAGAGTAAGGGATCTAGAAATGTACCATTAAAGATATTTTTATTCCTAATTTCCCATTTAGACCACATGATATCAACTAATAAAATAGAAAATAAGGTATTGAATTCTCTTTTAAGGCCCAAAATATTACCAAGAACAACTTCAAATATAGAGAAATCATTATGCACAAATTAGCTAAACATTCCCCATATCTCCTTGGTATCCAAACAATCAAAGAAAAGACACATGAAAGTATTATGAATTTTGTAAAGTGCATAAATATTGAGTTCACCATTAGGCTGCTTGATAGGAAACCCCAGTCCATCCAAGATTGTGAAGATATAATCCCACTCAATTTTGTCATAAGCCTTCTAATAATCAATTAACATCATGAAATCCCTAGTCCATCCAACATTGTGAAGATAGAATCCCACTCAATTCTGTCACAAGCCTTCTAAGAATCAATTAACATCATGAAAGCCTATTGTTGAGAGTCATTTTATCAACTCATGGACTATTCAATTGATGCATATATGTTCATACAATTTATATTTTGATTTTTTTAAATCCATATTTGATTATACTTCTTTGAAATTGATACATTTATGATTTATCCAATTATTTTCAAATATTAAATAATGCTTGCATTTGTTGATATGTTGAAGATGTTTATGAAATACATACTAATACCTACGATCCAATTGGATTATTAAGATTTGGATGGGATGATCCAAACCATCCTTTAAATTTAGTCATACCAGGGTGAGAAGAGCAACATTGAAGAGAAATTTACTAGCTAATAAATTTGAAGAGCTAATGAGATATGCATACACTGATGACATGTCACCTAGCCTTAATGATGATGGTGATGATAGTGAAAATGTAGTGCATGAAGAAGGATTGAATGAAACTTTGTTTATAATTCTTTAAGGGGATTTGTGTTAGGATTAGAAGACATAAATCTAACAGTTACATACAAATATAACCAATAAAAATGAAAAGGAATAAAGCACACAAAAGTAGAACAAGAAGACACATATTTAACGTAGTTCAGCCAATCTTGGGCTACGTCCACCAAACAAAGAGTCCGATATTATTATTTAGTAATTTCAACATATTACAACTAGTAATCCCTTGTAGCTCAATACCACTGCAAAATTCCACAATACTTCTTCACTCTAACAAGCTATAACCCTAACAGTATTTTTCTCATAGAAAAAACCTAACCCTAGAACTTTATTGACATGTCAACCTAGGAAAGTGCTTGATGAGTTATCCAAAAAATGCTTGAAAAATTGCAGAAAAGTGTACAATAATTTCCTGATCAGTCACCACAAACCAAAAATATCTCACTTGGAGACTAGTTAGGCTCCACAAGAAACAATATCTCACTTGGAGACTAATTTGGTAGCAATACTTCTACCCATGTAGCTCCCACTAGAAAGAATCACCCTAGAATCTGTTGTTTTGTTTTATTGTTTTATTCATGAAGAACAACCAAAGCTGAAGAGGAGTTTAGCTTCTCCCTTGTCACTACCTTTGTGTTCCCCCATTATTTTTGCTTGTGTCAACTTTCCCATGTTCTTAAAATAATGTTGTATCTTTGTCTAATTTGAACCAAAATTTGAACTTGAGTCAAGTTCAAAATCTAAGTTCAAAATGCAAGTTCACTTCCAATGCGTGCATTCTAGTTTAGTGGCATCTCTCCAAATTTGAACTTGAACTTTGAACCTTCATCAGTTCAATTTAAAACTTCAAATTTAAAATTAAAAGACAAGTCATTCCTATCTTGTTAAAAGTAAAAGGTTGATGAGTCCCAATCTTGATTTTGCATCATTGTGTCAAGTCACGGTCCTTCTTTGAAATTTAACTTTGAACTTCCTTTTTTGGGTTCATGGTTCAATGTTCGAGGGTTATTTTTTTTGAAATCTCAAAGTTACTTTGTAAATCATTAAAAGGAAAGAGAAGTACAAAGAGAGATTATTCTGGGCATTTAATATTTGATAAGCTATTTTTGGCAAGTAATCATGAAAAGACAAGCGCAAGCATGTGGAAATGATAGATAATTTATGAGATGTTAAATTTTTATCAAGTCATCATTAATAAAAGTGGTAACCACAGTAATCCAAGCGTGCCAAATCTCAGTAAATATTTTCGCTCCTTTATTTGTTACCTACAAGTTATTTTTGTTAACATCTTGAATTTGTTCAACATAGATGAAGAAAAAAGTGAAGAAGGTAATTGACGCAAGGAGGGCACAGAGATGGGGCCTAGGGCTCTCCCAACTACCAAGCCATCTTGAAGAAACAATGTAGAAGCAAAAAAAACACAGTGAGAGAAGAAACAATAGAGATCCTTTTCATTAATTGATCAAACTAATTACATGTCAGGCTGTAAGGCCTTCCCAGTTTCGTCCATATATTCAATGAATTATAGAATGATGTTCATACATGTGAGTTCATAGACCTTCCTTCTAGATAATTCAATACTTAATCTCTAGCTTCTAAAACTGATAAGAACCCCTAAACTAAGAATACAGAAACAAATATATACAAGAGTCCACCAAAGAGGTCGGTGCTCAAATCCTTAAGAGAGACCCAAATTTAAGTCAACACAAATCCCAATGAGAGATCCCAAATCACTTAAGCCATGGAAGTTAAATGAAGAAGTCGGCCACCAGATCCAACTCCAAAATAAGAATCTCAGGCAAAGGTTGACCAAGCAATAGAGTGATTCAGGCAAAGAACACCTCGAGCAATAGGAAATAAAACCCGAGCGTCAGAAGAAATAAACTCGGTAACGAGATTTACAGAGCAACAGAACTCGAGAAACAGAAAATCAAAAGCATGCCCGAGTGACAGAACTCAAGGAGTAGAGACCAACCAAAACAACATGACTGATCAATAGAGCCTGAGCAATAGAGTACTTCCTGAGTAGCCTCCAAACAAACTAAAGAACAAAACAAACATCTTTTTGGTTGAGCAGGACTGCCAATGACCCAAGATGCTCCTGCATCAAACACCTGGGGTTACAAGAAATGATAACCTGAGTCATGTATCAGGTCCAACCTGAAATTAATCCAAATTAGATTGAGAAATCCAAGATGAGTCCTCAATAGGTCTGCTCTTCCACTTCACTAGATATTCCATGTATTCCTTTCCTCTTGTACTTCTGCCAATTCTCGGTTTCAAAATCTGTTCAACTTCCTCTATCTAAACCTTAGGATAATGACTTGGTACTGTCACTTCTTCATCAGGTTCATGATATTCATATAAGTCTGAAATATTGAATATAGGTGATATATCCATGTCATCATGTAATTCAACTTCATAAGCATTTCCACTGTCAAGTTTTCTCAGTATTTTGCAAGGACCAAATTTCTTCATCTTCAATTTTCCATATGTGCCAATAGGAAATCTCCCCTTCTTCAGATGAACCATTAGCATCACCAACCTCAAATGTTTTATGTCTTCTTGATCTGTCTGCACTATCCTTGTATTTCTAATTAATTTTCTCCGGCTTCTATTTTACATCTTCATGCAATGTCTTCATAAATTCGGCAAATTCTTCTGCTTCAACATTTCTTTTCTCTTCTCCAACAATATCTCTTAAATCTGATATACCTCTTGGTTGTGTGCCATGAACAATCTCAAAAGGTGTTTTCCTAGTACTTCTATTTACTGAAATGTTGTATTCAAACTCAGCTTGTGCCAACATCAAATCCCAATTGCTTGGTGTGTCTCCAACTAGGCATCTCAAAAAATTACCCAAACTTTGGTTTACAAACTTTGTTTTTCCATCAGTCTGTGGATGAAATGTAGAACTAAACTTCAACTCAGTATCCATCTTCTTCCAAAGTGTTCTCCAAAAATAGCTTACAAAATTACTGTCTCGGTCAGAGATGATACTCCTTGGTAATCCATGCAATCTGACAATCTCCTTAAATAAAAGATCTCCTATATGTACTGCATCTGATGTTTTCCTACATGGTATGAAATGTCTCATCTTAGAAAATATGTCCACAACAAAAAATATGGAATCATTACCTCTTGCTGTCCTCGGTAAGCCAAGAACAAAATCCATGTTGATATCACTCCAAGGTTTCTTAGGAATAGTAATCAGTGTATACAAACCAGTATTTTTACTTACACCTTTTGCAACTTGACAAACTCCTCAACTTTTCACAAATTTACAAACATCCTTATACAATTGAGGCCAAAAATATCTTTCCTTAAGCAAACTCAATGTTTTATCAATACCAAAATGTCCAGCCAAACTACTACTATGTTTCTCCTTTATCAAATTAGTTCTCATTGGTCCTCTCAGTATACACAACTGAATACCTTTGAACAACATATCTTCCTAAATGAAATATTCTTCATACTTACTTGATTGATTTGAATTAGGTGCTCTACACACTCTCCACTGCTTAGAAAAATCAGGATCACTTTCATACAAATTCTTCATGTCATCAAAACCAAGAACTTCAATTCTCATTTCAGTCAACAAAGATCTCCTTCTACTCAATGCATCAGCAACTCTGTTAGAAACTCCACTCTTATGCTTGATCACAAATGTGAAACTCTACAAATATTCTACGCATCTCATATGTCTCTGATTTAACTTATTCTGACTACCCAAATATTGTAAATCCTTATGATCAGTATACACCACAAATTCATTTGGCATCAAGTAATGTCTCCACTTCTTCATAGCTTGAACAATAACATAGAACTGTTGATCATAGACATAATATCTCCTCTTAGCATCATTCAACTTTTCACTAAAGAAAGCAACAAGTTTACCTTCCTGGTCAATATAGATCCAATTGCACTTCCACTTGCATCACATTCAACTTGGAATACCTTATTGAAATCAGGTAAGGCTAACACAGGTAATTTAACAACCTTCAACTTCAAAGTCTCAAAACTTTTATCAAATCCATGTGTCCATTTTATTTTTCTTTTGTCTCCTCTCATTGTCTTAGTCATAGCATTACAAATAGAACTGAAATTTCTGATAAACTTCCTGTAAAAACTTGTCAATCCCTAAAATGATCTTACCTCACTAACATTCTTAGGTGTAGGCCAATTCAATATAGCTTCAACCTTCTCAGGATCCATCTTCAAACCATCAGCTGAAATCACAAAACCCAAATACACAAGCTCTTCTTTCATGAAGGAACACTTTTTTAGATTTATCAACAAATTTTCCTCTTTCAACCTCTACAACACTTGCCTTATATGCATCAAATGTTCTTCTCTAGTCTTACTGAATATCAAAATATCATCCAAGTATACAATCACACATTTATTCAATAATTTCTTCAAAACTTCATTCATTAACCTCATAAATGTACTCAGTGTACTAGTTAAACCAAAAGGCACAACCAACCACTCATACAAACCTTCTTTTTTTTTGAAAGTAGTCTTCCATTCATCACCTTCTCTAGTTCTGATATGATGATACCCACTCTTCAAGTCAATTTTGGTAAAATATCTTTCTCCACTCAAACAATCCATTATGTCATCCATTCTTGGTATAGGAAACCTATATTTCACTTTGATCTTATTGATTTCTCCGGAATCAATGCACATTCACCATTCTCCATTCTTCTTAGGTTCCAACACAATAGGTACTGCACAAGGACTCAAAATTTATCGGATCAGACCTATGTTCAACAATTCATGAACTTCTTAGTTAAGCTCTTCAATCTCAGTCGGTGTTAACCGATGTGGTGCTTTGTTCAGTAAACTAGCTCCAGGAATCAGATCCATACAATGACTGATATCTCTCATCGGTGGAAAACCATCAGGTACATTATCTGAAATTATCTCCTTGTACTTAGTGAGTAACTTTTCAACTTCTGCAGGAATTTCATCTTCTATATTCTTACTCGGTTTGTTAGGAATCAAAGCATAACAAATATCATTTCTTTTCAAATACTTAACAAATTGCCTACCTTCCATCAAACAAACTTTCACAGATGTACATATCTCACCAACAGATTCTTCAACCAAAGGTAACAAAACTTGCTTCATACCATCAACCCAAATAGAATACCTATTCAATCTTCCATCATGTATAACATGTCTATCATACTCCTAAGGTCTACCCAAAAAAATATCACAATAATCCATTGGCATAATATCACACAACACCTTATTATAATACTTTCCTATTTTAAGATTCAAAAAACATTGTTCACTAACCATTAATGCATGCTTATCCTTGATCCATGAGATTTGATAGGGCTTTAGATGCTTCATCCTCTCTAACTGCAACTTTGTGACCATTTCCTCAGATGCCAGATTCTCCGAGCTTCCACTGTCAACAATCACCTTCCAAACTTTGTCTGCAACTCTACATCTGGTCTTGAACAAAATTTTCCTGACAGGATCTTGTTTATCTTTCTAACTCCATAGTATCCTTCAGATCATGAGATTTCCTTCCTTCTCAGTTTCATTAGGTGACTCCTCTTGAACCAAAGCATTTATGCTACTGCTGGTCTTCTTGCTTGCATGTGGACATTGAAAGGATTTATGTCCTTCCTCTCCACAATTCTAACAAGTTACTTGGAACCCTCTTCTGCTATAACCACCTCACGAGTAATTGCCTCTTCCTTGGTATGAACTTCCACCTTTCCATTCAGTATTTCCTTTGTCTTGAGATGTGTCTGAATTTGACTTGTCTAGTTCAGATCTACTGTTTTCACTATGAGATCTACCTCTTCCTCTAGGGAATCTACCACCTCTGCCTCTTTGTTTTTTCTCATATCTTTTGTTCAACTTCTCCTTAGATTTTAGGGTAAACTGATATGCCTCCTCAATGCTTTCCATCTTGACCAAACTGATCTCATCTTACATAGAACTTCTCAAGCCATTAAGATATCTTGCTATTCTTTCCACTTCATCCTCAACATGTCCAGATCTGATGTCCAATCTATAGAATTCCTTAGTATAGTCTTTCATAGATTTATCCTTTTGCTTCAAGATTTGCATTCTCCTAATCAGGTTAATATGATAATCACAAGGTAGAAATTTGCCTTTCAACTTATTTACCATCTTATCCCATACCTTGATATTGTCTTTACCTTTCTTCTTTTGATCCAATTGCAGATGTTCCCACCATAAGGATGCATGACCTTTCAGCTTTGTGCTTGCAATCTTCACCTTCTTGTCCTCTAATACATTTTCATATTCAAAATACTTTTCCATCTCAGTTATCCAATCAATTAATTCATCAGAATCCAATTTTTCACTATACTCAAGAGGATTAAACTGAGGTGTGGATTTCAAACTTGTCAAAGCTCTCAGGAATCTTTCTTCTTCCTAGTCCATCACAGGTGCAGATGCAAATTCACCTTGAACCTCTTCCAATTAATCATCACTAACATCCTCAAGATGTCTTCCTCTGCGTTGGGCTATCTCCACAACTCCCAATCTAGCAGCCATTTCTCTAAGCATATCACCTAGACCTGGATTTGCATTTCCTCTCCCACGAACCATCTTGAATCCCTCTGCAATTGTAGGTCAGTTCACAATCTGCTACCCCAACACAATATCACCAACTAGGGTTAGGGTTTATAAGAAGGAACTTAGATCTCACCAATGCTCTGATACCACCTAATGTAAGGAGGGAACAGAGACGGGGCCTAGGACTCTCCCAACTACCAAGCCAGCCAGCTTGCAGAAACAATGCGGAAGCAACAACAACACAGTGAGAGAAGAAAAAACAAAGATCCTTTTCATTAATTGATCAAACTGATTACATGCTGGGCTGTAAGGCCTTCCTGGTTTTGGCCATATATTCAATGAATTACAGAATGATGTTCATACATGCGAGGTCGCATACCTGCCTTCCAGATTCAATACTTAATCTCTATCTTCTAAAAGTAATAAGAACCTCTAAACTAAGAATACAGAAACACATATATACACGAGTCTACCAAAGAGGTCGGCGTTCAAATCCTTAAGAGAGACCCAGATTTAGGTCCATATAGATCCCAAATCACTTAAGCCACAAAAATTAAATGAAGAAGTTGGCCACCAGATCCAACTCCAAAATAAGCATCTCGGGCAAAGGTTGACCGAGCAACAGAGTGACTCGGGCAAAGAACACCCCGAGAAACAAGAAACAAAACCTGAGCGTCAGAAGAAATGAAGTTGGTAACAAGCATTACGGAGAAATAGAACTCGAGCAACAAAAAATCACAAGCATGCCCGAGCGACGAAACCCGAGCAGTAGAGACCAACCTGAAACAACATTACCGAGCAACAGAGCCCGAGCAATAGAGTACTTCCCAAGCAGCCTCCAAACAAACTAAAGAACAAAACAAACATCTTTTTGGTTGAGCAGGATTGCCAATGACCCAAGATGCTCCTGCATCAGTAATCACGCTTGTGCATTCAACATTTTAGGGTTTGATGAATTCTGGTGAGTTTTGATAAAAATTTGGCTCTGTTGATTCTGTTGTTGAGTAGAGGTAGATTCTGGGATTCCGTGCTTCTATTTTTGTCTGGTTTTTTTTTGTGGAGCTACATTGTAATCAAAATTGTTAGAGTAATTATATTTTACACTTATTAATTAGATCACATCGGTTTAATTAATTAAGTTATTTATTACCCTATTTACTTAAGCTATCTCTTAGGTGCATTATAATTAATATTTATATTAATTATTAATGCGCAACCTAGCTTTTACTTGCTTTAGGGTTTTGTTCACCTTTTAAGGTTGAACTTGTATTTTTTGTTTCATTATCTTGGAATATAATTTTGCTCTCTATTCTTGAGGATTTCCAAGCTCTGCTTTTTGTCTCCTTCTGCTTCTCTCCTGTAACAGGTCATTTACATGCAGGTGTTCTTGGCGAACTGTGGATTTGTCTGTCTCAAATCCTACATGGTATCATAGCCACACTGTTGTTGTCTGGTCTGGTGTTTTTGAAGTTGTGATTCGAGGGCACAAACTATAGCTGTTCTGGGGTTTTTTCTTCAATTCAAAAGAGGCACTTTTTTCTGGAGCACTTTGAGCAAAAATGGACCTCACCATTGCGCTCAGAAGGTCTGAGAGATCATTTTTTCATATAAAGTTTGCCATTTTTGGCTACAATGGTCTTTGAGAATTTTTTTCTCTCTCCCAGCTATACAACACGTGTTTCGAGAAAACAAAAATAAAAAAAATAAAAAACACAAAAAAACGTGTTCAAATCTGAGCAGCGGCTCCATGGCCACCGCGCAACCCATGCTTGGCCCACGGTTGGCCTCCGCCGAGGTGCCACCAGTGGCCTGCTCGGGAGCCACCGTGGCTAGGCCGCTGCTCGAGCTCCACTTTGGCACCACCTCCACTCGGCTGCAGTGCCGCCGCCGCCCAGTTGTGCCACCCGCGTGTCGCTCTGCCGCCCATGAGCCGCCAACAGCCGGTGATGTCAGCATTCTGACTACTGATGTCATTTTCCGACGAGTTTTTGAAATTTTCTGGCAATTTTTATTTTTTCCAGCCACCGAATTTTTTTCGGCCAGACAGTCTGGTGACGTGCATACGACTGTCAATTTTTTTCCCGGGGATGTGCGACTGTCATTTGAATGTCAATTTTTTTCCCGGGACTGGTTTTTTCTAGAGAGCTTGTTTTCAGAGGTGTTGTTGGTTTTTTGGCCATAACTTGTGCATACGATATCTTTTCTTGGAAAATGAGATATTGCCAGAAAGCTCTTTTCGAGATGGAGACCATCATGCTGGTTTTGTTTGCAAATTTAGGCATTTGAGTTCCTAATTTTGGCATCAATGTAGAGGCTTCAGTTTCCTCTCTCTCTACATCTGGAATCCAGGTTTTCTCCTTGTTTTTGTGCTTTCTAAAGTTATTTCTATGGTGTACGAGGGATAAAATTATACATTGTGGGGGGGGTGCATTTTACTTTCTGCAATTTAATTTAGAAAGACCCTTCTTCCATCTTCTTCTCTCAATGTTGGACCCTTCAGTGGCCCGACTAACTCCACATAACTATCACACCTGGAAATCACACATGACCAGGCTGCTTATGTCATGTGGCTTATGGTCATGTCTAGATGAAAACCAACTTCTTCTGTAGTGCCCTTTTGAGGTTCTTCAACACATAAACAAAATGGATGAAGCCATGGGCTTAATTGCACTGAACATCTCTGACAGTATCCTGTTTCACCTGGATGGTTTGAACACTCCTCGGGCCATTTGGGGAAAGTTTGCAGATTTGTTTGGCACAGTGAATGAGTTCTGGGCACTACAGCTTGATGCAGAGTTGACCTCTTTGACTCCTACTAGCTTTCCCACTATTGAGGACTTCTTAATGAAGTTCAAATCTCTGCATTCAATTTTGCAGGGATGTGGGAAAAAAAGACGGATGATGAGTGTATCTTCCTGACACTCTCAAAGCTGCGAGGACAGTATCAGATCTTTTCTTCCACTTTCTACTCCACCATGGATGCTTTGGGTGCCAGGCACACCATGCCTTCCTTTGAGACCTTTTGTGATCGGTTGACACGGGAACAGGTAAAGATCCAATACATGGATGCTTCTGGCTCTTCAAGCCAAGCATTGGTTGCTTAGTCTTCACAGGGGAAGCCAAAACAGAAAGCCAAACCGAACAAAGATTCAGCAGGCAGTGAGTCTTCCTCCAAACCTGCATAAAAAACTGATTCAAAACCTCCAGCTCACCCTTCAAAGGGTAAATCTTCTTCGAAGTCTACTGAGTCTTCCTCCAAGACTAAGAAGAAATCAGTTGAAACCTGTAGTTTTTGTGCTAAGGATGGACATCCCATTTTTAGGTGTTGGAAACGTTTGGAGGCTTTAGAGGAAGCCATGTAGGAGCATTGCATTTCTTCTCCTCAGTCCATATCCTCCCCTGTAGGGAAAGGTCGTGCTCTTACTGCATGAGAAATGAATTCTGGGCCCACCTGGATTTTGGATTCCGGTGCCTCTCACCACATGACTCACACTCCGCTGTTGGTCACCTCACTTGCTCCTTGTGCTACTTCACATATTTCTATTGGGAACTCATCATATCTTTCAGTTTTGGGTTCTGGTTCTATTGCATTAGCTGGGGGTTCTCTTCAGGATGTTCTTGTGTTCCCTGACATCTCGACGAACCTATTGTCCATCTATCAGATTTGCCACTCTAGTTCTGGTAAGACAGTTGAGTTCTCACCACATGATGTGGTTATTCAGGACCTACATTATTTTGATTTGATTGTGGCTACTAGGAGTGTTGACTCTGCATCCCGCCTATACAGATTTGATGGATTTGAGCCTTTTGATGGTACAGGTTCCTGTCTTATAGCACATGCAGATTTAGTGAGTAGAATTTGGCATGAGCGTTTGGGCCATGTCAATTATAGATATCTTCAACAATGAGCACGCAGACACTTATTCTTGGGCTTCCTCAGATTTCTTGCACTAATGGTGTTTGTCAGGGTTGTGTTCTTGCAAAACAACATAGGGATCCTTTTCCTCAGGGACGAGCTACTTGTGCTTTGGCACCACTAGAGTTGACTCATAGTGACCTCATGTCATTTCCTACTCCTTTTTCTGGTGCCAGATATGTGCTTACTTTCATTGATGACTTCTCCAGGCGCACATGGGTGTACTTCCTTAAGTACAAGTCTAATGTCTTTGATTCATTTAGATCATTTAAGACATTTGTGGAGAAGCAATCTGGTCTTTCTATTCAATAGATACACATAGATAATGGGGGGGAGTATGTGAACCAAGCTTTCAAGGATTTTTGCTCTGAACATGGTTACATCATCAGTTTTCAGTTCCCTACACCCCTCAGCAGAATGGTGTGGCTAAGAGAAAGAACAAAACACTTTGGGAGATGGCTAATTGTATGATTCAGTCTAGGTCCATGGATTCATCTTTTGGGCAGAGACAGTCAATTGTGCCAACTATATTCAGAATCTGATGCCCCACAAGGCAGTTCAACATATGACTCTTGAGGAGGATTGGTCTCATGTCAAGCCTGATGTATCTTCATTCCGAGTTTTTGGTAGTGAAGCATGGGCATTTTACCCGATGCTTAGAGGAGAGAAATGGAGCAAAAGAGCCGACACCTCATTTTTGTTGGCTAGTGCGAGGATGTTAAGGCATAGAGGTTGTTTGATCCTAATTCTAGAGAGGTCCTGTTTCGATGGGATGTCCAGTTTGATGAGCGCCTTCCTGCAGTAGATACCCTTCTTCCAGAGTTTACTTCACTTACCACTACTCCCTTATCTCTTCCAGATTCTTTTCAGGATGATGAGGATGATGATCTTGGTGATCCCCATTTACCTCCACCACAAGATCCTCCACAGATGCCTAGATGACTCATGTTACAGTTGAGGCTGTAGGATCTCTTGTAGGTGACTCTTCATCTTCTTGTCACACTTGGTCTCATATTGCGGGTTCTAGCCTTCTGAGTCATGCTATTTGTGGTGATCCTCAGACTTTTTCAGCAATGACATGACACTCTGAGTGGGACAGTGCTATGGAGGAGGAGTATTCTTCTTTGATGAAGAAACATACTTGAGATCTTTGTTCTCTTCCTAAGGGAATAAAGTTAGTGCGATGAAAGTGGTTGTATCGTACTACATTTTTTGTTGATGGTTCTATTGATAAGTACAAGGCACGTCTTGTTGCGAAGGGTTTTCCACAAGTTAAGGGTATTGGTTACACTGAGACATTTGCCCCTGTCGCCAAGATGAATTCTATTCGCCTTTTCTTATCCCTCACAGCTTCTCAGGGATGGCCCATTTTTCAGATGGATGTGAAGAGTGCATTCTTGCACGGTGATCTTACTGAGGAAATTTATATGGAGAAGCCTTAGGGATTTGTGCATGATTCCTCCTTGGTTTGCAAACTTCAACGTTCTTTGTATGGTCTCAAACAGGCCCCTCGGGCTTGGTATGAGAAGATGAACTATTTTTTGCTTTCCACAGGATTCACACACTGCCATTCCGATCCTACAATCTACATTCAGTATCTTGAGGATGAGCTTTTGATCCTTGTGCTATATGTTGATGATCTTCTCATCACAGGTAGCTCATCTTCTATGATTCCGGATGTTCAGTGCGCATTGATGGAGCAGTTTGAGATGACTGATCTTGGTCCATTATACTACTTTCTTGGTCTGCAGATTGTTCAGTCCTCTGCTGGGATCTTCATTAACCAGCAGAAGTATGCTCTTGACATGCTTCAGCACTTTGACATTCTTTCTTGCAAGCCTTCTCCAGCACCTTTTCAGTCGGGTGTTACCTTGTCTACCTCTTGCACTTTTCCTTTAGTGGATCCTTCATTTTATCAGCAGTTGGTTGGCAGTTTGTTGTACCTGACACACACACGTCTTGATCTTTCCTTTGCAGTTGGTCTTGTCTCTCAGTTTTCACATGAGCCTCATGAGAGTCATTGGAAATCTGCCAAGCATATTTTGAGATACATTTAGGGCACTATTTTGTATGGAATTCATTACACATTAGGGGCTCCTCACATTGTTGGCTTCACTCACTCAGATTGGGCCGGTGATGTTGATGATCAGAAGTCTACTTCTGGCTTTGTTCTTTTGTCTTGGCTCTGGTCCTATCACATGGTCATGCAAGAAAAAGAATGCGCGCGCACTTTCATCTATAGAGGCTAAGTACAGAGCTGCAGTGCATGCTAGTCAGGATATTTTATGGCTTCGACAGTTGATGACTGAGTTTGGTTTTCCTCCTGATCGTCCCACTATTTTGTGGTGCGATAATCAGAGTGCTATTCACATTTCCCGCAACCCGGTGGAGCATCAGCGCACTAAACACATTGAGCTTCATATGCATTTCATCCGCTAGTAGATTCAAGATGGTGTTATCACTTTGGAGTACATTCACATCTATCTATTCTGTCAAAGAGTTTCATTTGACCTGTGTTCCTTAGGTTTTGTCCGGTTTTTTATCCGAGTTGAGGCATAAAATTGCCTTCCTTAGATAAAGTCTCAAAATTGCCTCATGCCGTCTAATTTCGGTCGGAAATATTGTACGTTATTATGTACACATCAAAATAATGGAATTGCTTTTGACCATGTTAGAAGCATCTATTTTTCAGAGTTGAGGGATATCTATTCAGACAAAGTCACCATAATTTTATTTTCATAGTGATCTTATTCTTATTTTCTGACCTGAGCCGGAAAATTAAACTTGCCTTCCTTAGATCAGGCCTCAATACCATAGGTTTAATAAGATATATGGTTTTAATAAGATTTCAGCGCTGATTGGTGGTTGTATTTTCTATTTAGTTGGCCCTCACTCAACAAATCTTTAGTCTTTTGCTTTAACTTTTAAATCTTTTTAGTGTTTTTCTTTAGTGTTTAATTTTTAGACGAGTGAGGCATGCTTGTGCTTTCCTGTATGAGTTAGTATTATTATTTTAAGCAGATTAAGGGTAGTTAGAGGTTGTTCGTTACCATATTGAACTTGGATGCTTTCCCTGCGAACAATATGGTGAACGTCATATTCTCGGGGTGGTTTGGCTCCAGTCACTTATTTCCCCAAAAAATACTCCTTGTCTGGAATTGAACATTCAGGCTTTCCTCCTTTTTCACGACTTGAATAATCTCAAATGTATGCCGAAGTTGGGCATATATGTGTTTGTGTAGAAATATGAAATGTGATTTAATTTTGGCATATATGTTTTGCAGAAATATGAAATGTGATTTAATTGCCATCTCTAAGCTTCATTGTTGGCTACATCAATGGGTATATTGCCTTTTTACAGGTTATTTGCGGTTCGTAATTAGTTTCAACATGCAGATCTTTGTTAAGACCCTCACAGTGAAGACCATCACTCTCGAGGTTGAGAGCTCCGACACCATTGATAATGTAAAAGCTAAGATTCAGGACAAGGAAGGGATTCCCCCGGACCAGCAGAGACTTTTCTTTGCTGGAAAACAGCTCGAGGACAAGCGTACCCTAGCGGATTATAACATACAAAAGGAATCCACTCTCCACTTGGTACTTCGTCTTAGGGGAGGCATGCAAATCTTTGTTAAAACCCTCACTGGAAAGACCATTACACTTGAAGTCTTGAAGTGGAGAGCTCTGACACCATTGAAAATGTGAAGTCCAAGATCCAGGACAAAGAGGGCATTCCCCTAGATCAGCAGAGACTTATTTTTTCTGGAAAACAGCTCGAAGATGGTCGGACATTGGCAGATTATAACGTTCAAAAGGAGTCAACCCTCCATCTTGTACTTCGTCTTAGAGGTGGCATGCAACTTTTTGTGAAGACTTTGACTGGGAAGACTACTACTCTGGAAGTTGAGAGCTCTGACACCATTGATAACGTGAAGGCCAAGATACAAGACAAAGAAGGCATCCCGCCAGATTAGAAGAGGCTGATTTTTGCTGGTAAGAAGCTTGAAGATGGACGTGCTCTTGCTAATTATAACATTCAGGAGTCCACTCTCCACCTGGTGCTCCGTCTCAGGGGTAGCATGCAAATATTTGTGAAAACCCTCACAGGAAAGACCATTACACTCGAACTGGAGAGCTCTGACACTGTCGACAACGTGAAGGCCAAGATCCAAGATAAAGAAGGCATTCCACCAGACTAGCAGAGGCTCATTTTTGCTGGGAAGCAGCTCGAAGATGGTCGGACTTTGGCTAATTATAACATCCAGAAGTAATCAACTCTTCAACTTGTGCTTCGTCTGCGAGGTGGTATGCAAATTTTTGTGAAGACCTTGATTGGAAAGACCATTACTCTGGAGGTGGAGAGCTCTGACACCATTGATAATGTGAAGTGTTGGGATTGGAAGGCCAACGGACATTTGTCCTGTTGCTGCCTTTGTCTCTTCAGCTGCTCGGTTATGAGCTTATATACTTGGCTCTTATTTCATTGTAAACTATTCGATTGAGTTAATATAATTTCTCTGCTCTCAGTGTGGACGTAGCCACGATTGTGGTGAACCACGATAAACAGTGTGTTCTGTGTCTACTTTGCAATTTGTTCTTTTAATTCTTTAACTCTGTTTTTCTTTTCGAATTCTTCAATTCTACAATTGGTATCAGAGCTGAGCGAACAGCTGATTGGAAATTTGGTAATTAAATTTCCTGAGAATGGAGGATACGAAAATAGAGAAATTTGCAGGCAAGAACTTCAGTCTGTGGAAAGTGCAGATGCGTTCTTTGCTGATTAAGCAAGACTTATCAATCGCACTGGAAGGAAAAACAAAGAAACCAACTGTGATGTCCGATGAAGATTGGAAGAAGATTGATGACAAGGCTATGGCATCAATTTTTCTTTCGCTGTCACAAAATGTCTTGTTCAATGTCTTGAACGAAAAGACAACAAAAGAAATTTGGGATAAACTT
>MU225864.1:37793-51480 GCA_018584345.1 Thuja plicata
TATTGGGATTGGTTGCTATTTGGGATCTCGAATTGGAACAGCTAGATGTTAAGACAACATTTTTACATGGAGACATAAATGAGGAGTTGTATATGAATCAGCCTGAAGGTTTTGTGAAAAAGGGACATGAACATCTTTATTGCCGTCTGAAGCGTAGTTTGTATGGGCTCAAGCAAGCCCCAAGGCAGTGGTATGTTAAGTTCGATTCCTTCATGCTTGAACAAAACCTCATAAGATGTGAATCTGATCCATGCATTTATTACAAGAAACTTCCAAATGGAGAATTCGTTATTCTTCTTTTATATGTTGACGACATGTTGGTAGCCGACACAAGTTCTCGGATTGTTGGTGAGTTGAAAACCAAGTTAGCAAGTAAATTTGCCATGAAGGACTTAGGGGCAGCCAAGAAGATTCTTGGTATGACAATCACTCGGGACAGAAAGAAGAAAGAAATCACTTTGTCTCAAAAGGATTATATTAACAAAGTTGTGGATAGATTTGGCATGAATGATGCCAAGATAGTTTCTACTCCTCTTGCTTCTCATTTTCAGTTGTCTGCTGAATTATGCCCAAAAACACAAGAGGAAAAGGAATTCATGGACAACATCCCTTATAAATCAGCAGTTGGTAGCATAATGTATGCTATGGTTTCCACTCGTCCTGACATTGCCCATGCGGTGGGAGTGGTAAGCAGATTCATGAGCAATCCCGGCAAGCTTCATTGGGAAGCTCTTAAATGGATAATAAGATATTTAAAAGGCACTTCAGATTATGTTTTATGTTTTGGTGGAAACAATAAACAACTGCAAGGATTCACGGATTCAGATCTTGCCGGAGATTTGGATAAGCGTAGATCTACTACAGGTTACACATTCATGTTCACTGGAGCTGCTATTAGTTGGGCCTCTAGGCTTCAACATTCTATTGCTCTTTCTTCCGCTGAAGCTGAGTATTTGGCACTTTCCGAAGGTGCTCGGGAAATGATTTGGTTGCAGCGACTTCTTGGTGAAATGAAGTACCAACAATATGATTATGTTCTTTTTAGTGATAGCCGCAGTGCCATCTTCATGGCACATAATCATACCTCTCAGCGTCGTTCAAAACACATTGACATTCATGCTCACTTCGTTTGGCATATGGTTGAAGAGGGCAGGTTGAAGGTTGAAAAGATTGATACCAAAATCAATCCAACTGATATATTCACAAAAGTTGTAACCAAAGAGAAGTTCGAATGTGTAAGAACTTATCTTGGCCTTGTTAAGCTGAAGTAAGTCAGCATGTAGAGCAGAGGAATGCCTGATCAGCTGAAATATCCGTTGACTTCCGGTGGGAGTTTGTTGGGATTGGAAGGCCAACGGACATTTTTCCTGTTGCTGCCTTTGTCTCTTCAGCTGCTCGGTTATGAGCTTATATACTTGGCTCTTATTTCATTGTAAACTATTCGATTGAGTTAATATAATTTCTCTGCTCTTAGTGTGGACGTAGCCACGATTGTGGTGAACCACGATAAACAATGTGTTCTGTGTCTACTTTGCAATCTGTTCTTTTAATTCTTTAACTCTATTTTTCTTTTCGAATTCTTCAATTCTACATGAAGGCCAAAGATATAGGACAAGGAAGGCATTCCTTCGGGCCAGCAGAGGCTTATTTTTGCTGGTAAGTAGCTTGAAGATGGAAGTACCCTTGCAGATTATAACATTCAAAAGGAGTTCACCCTTCACCTGGTGCTTCGTCTCCGTGGTCGATTTTAGGAATAAGTTGGGCTGGGTGCGACTGAATCAAGTGTTCTTAGGTTTATTTGCACTTCTGAATGGTGAATTTGATGAAATTTTAAGTCAGACTTTGTATTTGTGATTTCTTTCTTGATATGGATTAATGTCTGATAAAATATAGTTTTTGGCCAAGCCAGTTGAATCGAGAATTGGTTCCTTGGCGGCATACTTTGAAATTCTGATATCAGTATATGTTGTTTTATACTTTGAAATTCTTTATCAGTATATGTTGTGTTAAGAAGTGTAAGTTTTAAACGAGCAGATGAAAACTAATCAACATATTGAAGACAACAATATAAAGAAGATAAAACATAATACAGCAAATTATAGTGGTTCGGCGAAATTGCCTACGTCCACTCTCAAAGCAGGAAATATCTTATTATCATTTTTAACAAATACAATTCTATCCATGGCATGTACACAACCATTTATACAAATCTATTCAGCAATCAAGTGAAGAATCTGGAAGGTGAATGGTCAAGTGACCGTTGGACTTCACAATCCCAACAATCTCCCACTTGAAGGCCAATGGGTACGAACATGAACATGGCATCCCTGCTTTTCCATCTTTATTGTCACATTGTAACCAAACTCTGAGAAGACTTTATTTGTGCCAAGCTTTGCTCACAAACACTGCGAATTAATCTTCTCCACTTTTTGTTAGATTGAATACAATCTAACACCAGAATGCCCTCCAATAAAACTTTTATAGGCACCAATTCACTTATTAATTTAAAATCAAGAGTATCACTTTCTAAATAATCAGAATACGTTCCTTCATCCATCGAAAAACCCGTGAACATATACACAATATGGTCACATGGGCTCCCCTTCTCTACAATATCAGCTGCTTCTAAAGCCCAAGCATAAAATTCTTTCTTTAAAAAAAAGTCTGTCTGGCTCTTCAAGAACCACTTCAATAAATAGCATAGATTCTTGTATCTCAGCTGCTCTGACTTTCTCAACGAAAACATACACCTGGACTCCTTGCATCAATGCCCTTTCCAAATTACTGCTCTTGCAAGCCTCATCTTCATCACAACTAGGACAAGTTCTTGAAACCCAGACTTAACAAAGATCAACCTTTATGCATCCTGCGCATGTTTAAAGAAGTCCAAGTCTTCTGGCATCTGAATGACAGCAACCACATTGTCAAACATGTCTACAAAATGCCTGTTTGAATCAGATGCAAAATGCTCACCACTTTTAGTAGCCAATCCTATAACCACCTCATCATTAAGGCCTAAGTTCAGCGTATCTATTATACTAGTGTTGAAGCAATTCACTATGCCTCCCGCCAAGGCCATAATGTCTGGCTCTTTTGACTTTTCTGCCCATGTAATACGATTCCTCACGATTGATAGCTGAAGAGTTTCATCCTTACTCTCACGTCTATACACCTTCCCATGTCTATTCATATCCCCATGTCTTTTTATAGGAGGGAACTCAAGCTTTAGTGGATCATATGTCATTGGAACAATCTATCCCAGATTTTCCACAATCTCCATAAACCCAAATGGAAGCAATTTGGATAGAGAAACAATATTGGCTACTTTCAATACCCAAACAAAAATATGCTCGCTGGTTTCCAACCACATGGCGAGGTCTTCGATCTGCCTTTTAAACAGCAGCACAGGGTTCAAGGAAATGATTATAATCATATCCTTAGGCTTCGTTTCAACACATTTTTCATAGTTTTGTTTTGCAGAGTCAAACCTAGATGACTTAGATTTTGGCTGAGAAAATAAATCATTTATAGAGGCATTCAAGAGCCAGGTAACATTCCTAGTAATCGGTATGTCGAGTAACAATATGCTCTTTTTAAATGCGGACATGCAGGTACTGAGGGGATGATTCTCCCCCAACATCGAATCACCCAAAACAGGCACATGCAGAGGACACACTCTTCTCTAGTCTGCAAGCGCTGGTTTCACAATATCATAATATCCTTTTATAGCCTTGAACACAATCCATATTGGATGAATAGAACTCTCCAACACAGACATCAGTTGTGCTTGAAACGTCAAAGCACACTTCTTGTGCTTACCCTCGGCATCCATCTTTTAACACAAGAATCTCCATTCTCTGTCATTGACGACAGGGGTACCATAGCCCTGTGCCTTTGCCTGCTCGAACAAATTTTTTGGCACAACTTTCAACCTTCTACCTACGTTACCAGGTTCTCTGCCACTTGGCACCTCCTTGTCTTCTTCAGGCGATGACTTCTTCTTTTCCATACAAATCGTGCTTGCCTTTACTTCTCCGGGCTCAACAACACATTCAACTTGGGTCTCCGCAGCTGACTGTTTCTTCACCTCTGTTTCTATGACAACAACAGATTCTGCCAGTATAACCTCTATTAGCCGATCCTCCAAAGGCTCTCCTTGCAATTCAGAGTCGATATGCTTGTCCAGATGGCATTCGAGGATACCATCATAATAACCATAAGGCCCACATGATGTTGACGGTTCTGCTTCCACATTTTCAATAGAGCTTTTGTAATTTGAAACAACTGCCATCCTTAAATTTGTTTGAAGGAGTACCTCTGCCGACGTTGGACAATGTCCATTGACACCTTCAAGAATTTGCCCGGTGAATGGAGAACTACTGTTGACATACTTTGTCATTTCATTCTCCATGCTCTGAGATTTTGACCCTTCACTTTCCAGAGACTTTTCAATGGAAATCACTCTGTATTTGTCTTGATTTACTCCATCAATTTCCATTTCATCTCCTTTAGCAGTGGAGTATTTATTAGAAGTCTCATCTATTTCCATCATTGTAATTTCAGATTCGACATCAACAACAACTCTTTTTTCACGTAATACTACATCTTTTAATTTCTTAGATGTGAGATTACAATTGTAATTTTCAGAATCAAGGGCTATTTCCCAAGTTGTCACCTTTCGTTTCAGCTGTTCCTTTTTCACTTCTTGATGAGGTGAATTCTTAGAAATCTTATATGAAAACTCCATGCTGTTGTTGTGAATAGCTCCCACTTCATTATGACTCTCTATCATATATAAAGTATCCGATTTGTTCCCTTTTGCAATCACTAAAGACCCTTTTGTCACCTTCCATTTATTGGATTCCAACCTGACATTACATTCTTGAGAGAACAATTGGCCAACTAAAATAGAATTAATTTTAATTTGAGGGACATACTTAACATCCCGTAACAGCAAACTATTTCCATTGGCTAGTTTTAACAAAACATCTCCTTTCCCAACAATTTTAAGACATTTGTCATGCAAGAAAGAGCTTACCAAAATTACCGCTTTTGAAGGTTTTGAAAAACTCCCTGTGCGAGGTAATATGAAATGACGTTCTCGTGTCGAGCACCCAATGATTTGCTGCAACTTCTGTTGTGGTCAAAATAAGAGCATCACCGTATTCCATATCTGCTCCTTGGATTTAACCAAACTCTGATACCAATTGTAAGTTTTAAACGAGTAGATGAAAACTAATCAACATATTGAAGACAACAATATAAAGAAGATAAAACATAACACAACAAATTATAGTGGTTCGACGAATTTGCCTACGTCCACTCTCAAAGCAGGAAATATCTTATTATCATTTTTAACAAATACAATTCTATCCATGGCATGTACACAACCATTTATACAAATGTATTCAGCGATCAAGTGAAGAGTCTGGAAGGTGAATGGTCAAGTGACCGTTGGACTTCACAATCCCAACAAGAAGTATTATCTTTTTTGTTCTGTATTTCTATTGTAATAAATCCTATATATGGAGTTTAAGCTTTTATATTAAACTGCTAGTTTTTTCACTCTGTAATGGATGACATAGTCTGTATAATCATGAGTTGATTGTTATTATGGTTCCATGACGTTTACTTGACATCAAGCATTAGTTGAGGTTACCACTTTCCTGTTGTTGCTTCTTGCAATGAGGATTTATGTATATATTCTTTGTTGGTAGCATGCAGAGTATCAGAAATTTGTATGTACCTCAAGTGCATTTAATTTATCATCATCGAATCATCGAGATAAAAAAAGTTGATAATAGCTTGTGTATTTTTGGATTCAATTGTGTAAATTTATTTTGCATTAACATTTCGGATCATACTCAATGATCCATCATCATGATGAAGAGAGTTGTAGCATCATTGATTATGATCTGAAATGTTGATGCAAATAAATCTACACAATTAATCTAGAAACACACAAGCAATTCCTTTGAATCATGTTCATCCTCTGATGTAGATCAGCCCATTTTGTTTCATATCAATTTCACTGACGAGCTTTAGCATCCATATCATGACTCCACATATCAATTTTTAAGAAGTAATAGACTCTGGCAAGTCAGTGATAACTGTCACACTGTTTATTATATCAAGTTCAGCATTGCCCAACCATCGGCCACTGTGTTACCTTCACAGTAAAAATTGTTAACAATGTAAAGCTTAAAATGTTTTGAAATATCTAGAATTTCCATTATGGATCCCTCACTCTTAGTTAAGTCTTGCTTTTTTGGGGGGACTTAAGGTTTCGTATGCCTCTAGAGATTGGTCTTTCCACCCTTCACCAAGCTGCAATATCTGATGATTCTTCTCTAATCGGACCTGGGTTCCTTTCAGGGATATCCCTCAAAGTTAAATTTACAGGATGTTTTAGATCAATGAGAAAACTGATTTGAATTCAGTCAGAGTCGAAGGATGTAAGAATAAAAGTACAGGATGTTTTAGATATTTTAGATAAATGAGAAAACTGATTTGAATTAAATGAGAAAATTGTTTTGAATTAAGAATCAAAGTGAGAATTAGGAGGATGTTTTAGATAAATGAGAACTGATTTGAATTAAGACTCGAAGGATTTTGAATTAAAAATCAAAAGTAGGATCAAAGTGGATGTAAGAATCAAAGTAGAGTGTTTTTAGATCAATGAGAAAACTGATTTAAAGTAGAGTTTGCTTTGGATCAATGAGAAAACTGATTTGAATTAAGAATCAAAGTGAAATTAGGAGGATGTTTTAGATAAATGAGAAAACTGCATTGAATTAAGAATCAAAGGATATTTTAGATGAATGGGAAAACTAATTTGAATTAAAAATCAAATTTCAAAAGTTGTATAGATGATTATCTTCTGATAAGGTGATTTAGGACATAAGAAATTAGAGATTTGATATGAGTATTAAGGTTTAAAGGTTGTCGAGGAGAATTGCCAACTAGAAGATTTTTTGTTGGTAAGACAAGTTGAAGATGATTAATAGATTATTATTTAAATAACATGAGTGCAACACACATATTTTGCACATATATTGCAGCAAATTTTTGGATTGATAGATAATTATTTAGTTAACAAGAGTATCAAAATTTAAATTTTTGGATCAATATGAAATTGAAATGGATTTGAATTGAGAATTAAGGTTGAAAGGTTGAAAACTTGTTTCGGGTTGAATTAATGCTATTTGGATTAATATGTGAATTGAAATAATTTGAATTGAGGATTAAGGTTAAAGCTTGTTTGTGGCTATATTAATGCTATACCTTTTTCATGAAGATGTTTGTTTCAAAAAAAAAAAACTGATTTGATATGATTATTAAGGTTTAAAGGTTGTTGAGAAGAATTGCCAACCAGAACGTTGGATGATAGACAATTGATGATAATTAATAGATTATTATTTGGATAACAAGAGTGCAGCAAATTTTTGGATTTTATGATTGAAGCAAAGACAAACAAAATAGTCAAACATCTAAAATACAACATATAATGCATATCAAATGATAAATACAAGATTGTCTTCACTCTAAAAGAATCATCCTCCAACTAATACCATATATATCTTGAGTTCTAGATTTTGAATTTCAAAATTGAAGAAAAGACTGACTAGCATAAATAATATATAAACAATCTAAAATATAGCAAAAATAATCTAAAATATTGCATAAAATATCATTCAACCTATACCATATTACATCATCTAACATATTCCATATAAAATACAACATATTTATGTAGTTCAAATGATAAGTATATGATTGTCTACACTCTAAAAGAAACATCCTCCAACCTATACCATATATCTTTTGCTCTAGTTTGTGAATTTTAAGACTGACGGAAAGAATACCTAGCACTAGGAATATATAAATCATCTAAAATATAGTAAATGAGAAGCACATGATTGTTTTCATTCTAAATAAAATATCCTTCAACCTATATCATATTACATCATCTAATCAATACCATATAAAATATGACATATTTATGCAGTTCAAATGATAAGAACATAACTCTCTATGTTCTAAAAGAAACATCCTCCAACCTATACCATATATTTGAGTTCTAGTTTTTGAATTTCAAGATTTAAGTAAAGACTAACTAGTATTAAGAATAGATAAACCATCTAAAATATAACAAATGAGAAGCACATTATTGTTTTCATTCTAAATAAAATATCCTTCAATCTATACCATATTACATCATCTAGTCTATACCATATAAAATAACATATTAATGCAAATCAAATGATAAGTACATGATTGTCTATGTTCTAAAAGAAACATCTTCCAACCTATACAAAATATGTCTTGAGTTCTCATTTTTTAATTTCAAGATTGAAGCAAAGATTAACTAGCACTAGTAATAGACACACCATCTAAAATATAACAAATGAGCACATGATTGTTTTCATTTTGAATAAAGTGCCCTTCAACCTATACCATAATACATCATCTAGTCTATACCATATAAAATACAACATATTTATGTAGATCAAAGAATAAGTACATGATTGTCTATGTTTAAAAGAAACATCCTCCAACCTGTATCATATATGTCTTGAGTTCTAGTTTTTAATTTCAAGATGAAGCGAAGATTAACTAACACTAGAAATAGATAAACCATCTAAATTATAACAAATGAGAAGCACATGATTATTTTTATTTTAAATAAAATATCCTTCACCCTGTACCATATTACATCATCTAACCTATACCATACCTTTTTGAGTTCTTTTCAACTTTATAGCTTGGATGAAAGGACAATATGTGAGTGACATTAGCAACCAATGAAATTTATTGTGATAACTACTTAATAGGCCTTGTTAGACATTTATTATAATGATAGACATCCAAGATACAACCCCCAAGCTATGGATTTTTTTTCAAAAAAATCTTTTCTTAAATTGATTTTTAATATTTTAGATAAAATATACTAATTGATATCATTCTCAAGAAGTTATTTATTGTTATTGATTTATTATGCTTTAATAAAGTATATTTAATAGAATATTAAATTTTATAATTTTAAATAGTACTTCTTAAGCTTTAATAAAATATATTTAATATTTTTGTATAATGAAATATTAATATTAATTAGTACTATATTATAATATTAATTTTTATTTATTTAATATTTAAAAATAAAATTTCATTCTCCTTTTTAGGATATGTTTATTTATTTATTTTCTATACTTTTTAATAAAGCATAAGTTTTAATATTGATAAAATATTTACAATTTAAAAATAAAAAATTACTTTAAAACTGATAAATTTCTAATATTTAATACAATAAATAAATAACTCATTTTGAGGGTTTTTGTTTTTATGGCACAAAAAAGAAAATGTGATGCTATTGTATAGTTATGCCTTTCCACATGGTAATAGTAAATACTTTTTCATAATTTGGATGCATGTATATGAGTATGTTGGCTATATAAACACGATTTTTAGTAATGTATTAATATGCATATTGTCTAGTTAATTTGTAGGTTGTGGGTTGTACAAATTTGAAAGCTACATTCCTTAAATAATGGTTCCCACACAATACAAATTAGTAGGTTGTATAGGTAAGTGAAAGGAAATTCTTACTTCAATTAAACTTGCATCTCATCAATCTACTAGAATAATTTTGATGCATAATTTTGGTTTCAATTAAACCTTCAACTCTTCTATTTATTTTTAAATTTGATATATTATATCCATGAAATCAACATGACATGTAGTGTAAAAGCCATGTGCAAGTATTCTTTATTTTAACAATATTGAAACTTGACATTTATCATATTTTCTATTGATGAAATATTTAGGTGGATGATGTCGATAATGTTAAGCTAACATTCGCTCTTTTGGAAGCTAACTATTATTAAACAATAGTCCAAATTAAATGAATATTCGCTCTTTTGGAAGAAAAAGAGGAAAGTAACCTCCTTTGATGATGTCGTGTATCACTTAAAGCTGCTAAATAAACTTTCCACCTTTTAATATGTATAAAGTGACAATTTATATATAATCTTAATACTAACAAAGTGTTCTCAAGCA
This sequence comes from Thuja plicata, assembly GCA_018584345.1. Classification (NCBI taxonomy): domain Eukaryota; kingdom Viridiplantae; phylum Streptophyta; class Pinopsida; order Cupressales; family Cupressaceae; genus Thuja; species Thuja plicata. Next base: position 47,850 of record MU225864.1, read on the forward strand.
TCATCTTGCATTCTAGTTTTCTAAAGTTAATGTGCACACCCAAATCACACATGTTTTTTTTGTATATAACAGTTTGTTCAACAAGCCAAGAATGTTTCAGAGGTAAAACCATTTGGACAAGTGATGACACATGGTTGAGATGTAAGAGTCAAGGAATTGTATGCTTTGCAATAGTTAATAAAATGAGAGAGTATGCAAATAGATGAAAAACAATAGTTCAGATTATAGTACTATTTATATAGGCAAGCTAAAGGAGGTAGGCAACTAGTAAACACCAACTAACTACCCCTTCAATGAATGAAAACTTGTTATTTCACTTGAAAAGTGTTATAATGAGTGACAAGTGTGAATGAAGAGGTGGCTCACAAAGTGAGTATGCATGTCTCAATCACATGGGGTGAGACAAATCTATAAATAACCACTAAGTAAACTTAAGCTAATGTTAATAAGTCTCCTTATGAAGTGATTAACTACTAATTAATTATACAATGACACTATTTACTTCAGCACCCTCCCCCCCCCTTAAAAATTAGGGAGTAAGGTATGCAAAGATGATGAGTCTTGTTTACTAGCTATGTTAGATACCCATGTACAATGAAAGTGTCTAATAAAGTGGAGAAAGGTAGAGAAACCTTATGGGAGAAAAACTATCCGCCAAAGAAAGATGATACATGCAAGAAATGTTTCGTAATAGGAGAGAGAGAAGAGAGACTATATGGTGCCCCCCATGAGATGATGCTCAAATGCTCCATGTGTTATCCTACTAGAAAGAACCTTTGGATGCTCTCGGTGAATTGTCTTTGATACAATAGTTAATGGTGGAGATGAACAATCCATATTGAAATTTGTGTGAGTGACCCTTAAATTCATCCATTTCCCTATAAGATTTTGAACTTTAATGAAAAATCTATGTTGGATATAGAAATTCTATGTAGCTCAAGAAGAAGAATTAGACGGTGAATCCTTTTCTGCATATATTTATCCTCATTATGTCCCTATTTCTAGTAATAGACATGTTGATACCTTGCAAAATTTTAAGGTTTTTTCTTGTCTGCTAGTGTAAAAACCCGTTCCATACTTTTTGTGCTCCATGGAATTTGTATATCAATATATCTTCTATTCAACATATCTATTTGTGAATTGCATCCATAATTTATCCATGATGCAGTCTTAATATAATCTCCCACTCATGTTCAATTGTATTCTAATCATTTGGAAAATTATCATCTTCGTAATCATTGTGATTTTCAGTTTCTTTTGAAATATTCCTCCGTTAAATAAAAAAATCACTATAAAGCCTGGATCTAATCACCAACTTCCATTTTTAGATGTCCTTATGCTTAGATACGAAGATGATACTTTAGCTCTCCGAGTCTTTAGAAAATTTACTCACACGGACTTGTACCTTCATGCTTCATCTCACCAACACCCTATGCAAAAAATGGGAATCATCAACAACTCTTTCAACTCGAGCATTTTGGATTTGTGATAAGAACTATATTAATATTCAAATTTTCCACCTCTATCAAATTTTCATACTAAATGGTTATAATTATAAACAAATCCTTTGAGCCTTTAAACATGCCAAAAATCAAACTAATTATAAAACCTATCAAAATTTACCTCAATCCACCTTGGTTTCCTCCATCCCTTACGTTGAAGGCCTATCAAAGAAAATCTCCAAGATTCCAAGGAGAAATGGTATTTGCATTTAAACCCATTTCCATTACCAAGAAGCTCATACCCTCTATTAAAGACCCCTTACCTCCTCTCCTCCATGATGGAGTGCACACGATTAATTGTTCTTGTGACACCCCTTATATGGGAGAAACTAGATGAGCCATCAGTATTCACATTGAAGAACATAGTGCTAATATTAAAGACATGATAGGATCTCTAAATCAGCCCTTGCTGAACACTCCTACCATACCAAACACCATATTTTCCTTAAGAGGCACAAGTCATAACCAAAGAAGACAATTTTTTCAAACACAAACTTCAAGAAGCTATTACCATTTAAACTATGCCATCGATGTCAATCGAGATAAAGGATGACATCTTAGTCGAGATTGGAAAGCCCTCCTCAACTTATTTCCTCTCACCCTCCTTCATAGAGTTCTTTTTTCTCTCTGTTCTTCTTCCCTTCTCTCCTTGTTTGGTTTGTCTTCCCTCATCTGTTGTCTACTTCTCCTCCTCTTGTCCTTTCTTACCTTATGGCCCCCCTATCTTTTGTTCTATTGCTAGTCATAGACATAGATAATTATAGATGTTAACATAAAAAATTACATGAACATCTTGTTGGAATGTTACATACATGTATATTTGAAAACTTTCCAAATAACTATATATGCAAAAAAAAAAATTAATGAAACATGAAGTTGAAACATTTTAATGATTAGTAATAGTATTATAAGATAAAAAATAATATTTTTTAATTTAGTATTAAATTAATTGCTTAAAATTGTAAAAGATATCGTATGATTGATTAAGATCTTATTAGCTGATAGCTATATTGCGTGAGATTTTGGGAAATACCTGTCACACGTTTGAAACCAGTTACCTACAAGATACAGTGGTTTAAGGATGACACATCAGTCAATTTGTCAGATAGAAGTCGTACCGTAGGTGAGCAACTTATTCAACATCCATAAAAAATAAATACATCCAGCTGTTTTACCCCTTGCCCCTCTTGTAGTATATATCAAATCGAATCCAATTCATTTCATATAAAAAAATCAAATCAGATGCATTTTATTTGAAATCAAATCAGATTTCTGTCATGTTCAAAATCTATAAATGAAAATTGCAGATAGCACAGATAGTGTGGTGCGCCAGGGTCTGATACAATGGTTCGTTATGAAATCGATCAATTTGGCTCTCCATTTTCTCGTGTGACCCTCTGTAATCTCCTTCAATGTCCTGAGCGGCTGGAGAGAAGAAATGGCCATGCCTTTGCACCGACTATCCCACAGCTGAGACGCCTGAGCATCGTTTCCCACATGGATGCAGAAAAACCCCGCCATTCTCAGCAGTTTCACATCCGGCTCTATCAAAATATAGCTATTCATCAAACTAGCATAGCATAACCTGCAACTTCGCAAGCGGAAATGCCTCCATAGCCATGAGTTTTTTCTCAACAATTTAATACTTATTACCATAGGCTGTAAAAACTTAATGTCTTTACTTTTTTATAATTGTCATGTTTATTGACATTATGTTCACTGAGAACATATCGAGCAAATGATAATTAGTTGTCCTGCGCCAGAATTACCACTAATGATCGCCACTGCAAGACTTGGAACAATTGTGATGCTCCGTGTTATCATATTTTGCTTCCATGTTGTCATATGCATCTTCAGAAACCCCTGCATTATTCATTCAAAACTCTTAGGGCCCGTTTGGCTGGGGAATAGGAAAATGAAACAAATCATGGTTATCTATAGCTTGGTTATGCAAACCCTGGTTTTCATTTTTTGGGACTGTTTGGTTGCCCTGGAATATGGATTTGTAAATCCACATTCTCTGTTTGGTTGTCAAACTAAAAATAGGAATTGGAATTTGTGAAATTCTCATTCTCTGTTTGGTTGGACATTTTCGAATTGGGATTGGAATGTAGATCTCCATATTCTCT
>MU225864.1:77438-109026 GCA_018584345.1 Thuja plicata
CAATAGACTGTATTCTTTCAATGAGTTCTGTATTTAGTCTGTTTGCCTCTTGACTCATAAGAATAATCTGATTGGTAATCTCATGGTGATGCTCAGTAAGTCTTTGAATTTCTGATTCTTTCTCTTGCAGCTTCTCTTTTATTTTCCTCCTATCATCAATGGCTAGTGTTCTTTCATTTTCATCTTTTCTTGCATCATTCATGACATCAATCATTTTTACCATTTGAGTCTCTTGACCGATTTGTAGCATCTTGATTTGCTCTTTCAGATGTAGATTGATTTCTTGTAGACTTGTGATCTCTTCTACTGATGTGTCTAAAGCTTTGCTTGTTGATGATTATGCTGAGTCAAAGTAATCTTGTATTTTTTATTCTTTGTATTCCTTCTCATTCAGCCTAGTTTCCATAATCTTTCTTTCATCAAGAAGTTTTCTCAAGTTGATTCTCACCTCTTTATATTGCTCATAGTTTATCTGTATTTGCAATTGCTCATTCTCAATAGTCATGTCCAGTCTGTACTTTTCCATTGTGTGGATCTTTTCTCTTAAGTCTTTAAGATTTTTCAAGAAAGAGACTTAGCTCTGATACCAATTGTTGGAATTATATTGTGAATGTAGTACGGAGAGGGGAGGGATGAATCTATACCTCTAAAACTTTTCTTGGTTAGCCCATTAACCCTTAGTCATCAGTTTGTAAATTATCTTATCTAATTGTTCATCTTTCTTTATGTATATGCAATCATAACATAAGTTCTTTAATATATAATCATACAAGAAACATTCATGAAAATATATAACACATGTCACAAGATATGATATCGCAGAAAACTCCTGTTAGGAAGTAAAAACTACGGTGGGGATTGTTACCCACAAGACTTCACTATCTGCAGATAAGAAGGGGCCGATAAAGGCTTACAATTGGTCACTTCTGATGACCTACCCTATTAGGAGTATTACAGTGGAGACCTGTTAAGATCTACTTCGTTTGAAGCTTTAGCAACACTGTTAAGTGTGCACCCTGTTAAGAGATTTGTATAGAACTGTTAAGTCCACCTTCTACAAAAGGATTTTAGATGTGATGCACTTGTTAGAATGCAACTATTAAGTCTTTGATCTAATGATGTATGCAATCTATAATTGCTGATAACATATCCAATAAAGCTTCCTATGTATAAGTAATCATCTTTTCATGATTGAATAATACCTTTGTCTGCACGTCGGTAGTCTCTGTGTGTTCTTGATAACTAGATATAATCTTTTTCTGAACTTTGCATGAATTCTACCTTTTGCTCCTCAGATGCTCTTCATGGCTATCAACAACAATGAATCCATAATTCACAATTGATTAAACATCTATTTATACTAGATTTTAGCTCTATTCTCGATTCATGCTTCGCAAGTTAACTCTAGATCCAAGGTTTACAACTTGACCTTGATCTTTAGTTAGATATGTTTTAGATCCGTTAGGATGCTTTAAAACATTTACATTATGCTTTCTTGACCCTCAAGTAATGATTTAAAATAAATTAAAACTCTATAAATAGAATTACAATGCTTTATCTGACGTATAAAAGTCAGATCCACTAATTGCGGGTTCTCTAACTGACTGTCGGTTCTGATGGTCAGGCTGCTCTGTCAGTCTGTTGGTTTTCTTCTCTGTCGGTGTTCCTTTCTTGAACTATTCGTTGGGTATGCCTTTTCTGCTCCGTCGGTAATGATCTTTGTGTTATGTCATTGACCCATCGGTGATGTCCTGTTTACTTCATTGGTACAATACTTGTCAGTGTTCGTCAGGCAATTCCACACTTAGCATTTTCTCATGATTTTACATTTTTTCAGGTATGCTTGTTGTCCATCAGTTATGGTTGTTGTCCACTGGTTATGCTTGTACCGATGATCTCTGTCAATTTTTTTCACTAAGTGTACTAATGGCAAAACTTAATGTCATCACCAGCATCTCCCATTTGTAACAATTATTCTGCTATAGCTTGTTCATCAATACAGAGTGGAGATTGGGAAGGAGAGTATACATTTGCATGTTGTTATTTTTGTTCTCCTTCTATCATCTACCTCTTTGGGGATGTAAATGATTTAGGGTTTTGGTCTAATGGTCTTTTTCCCTTTGGATCTAGGGTCTTCTTAGCTTGTGGAAAGACTATACTATACCCTCTTCTTTGGTAAACCATATATTTCCCTTGGGGGACATTTCTAATAGGAACTATCCTGTTCATCATTGCTTTGGCTCTTTCTGGTTTTGATTGCAAATTGTTAGCTCTTTTCTGATTTAATGCCTACATGATGTCTTCAAACATCTCCATTGAAGATTCCATATTTTTAGACCAAGGTTGAAAATCCTTTAATGCGTCATACAACTTATCAAAGTGTTGTACAAAAACTAGGCTCTTCTTGTATGCTAGCCATTTTTCCTTCTTTATCTCCTTCTCTATCAGATCAAATTCATTCCTGATTACATCTTTAGGATAGATGAATTGATGGTTTAGTACTAGGCATCTTGTTTTCTCCCTGAGCATATATTTAATAAAAGCCTTCGGATTAGCACATCTTGACACTGTAGTACTCAAATGATAAGGGGCCATATATATATCTAGGTGTTTCCACCCTCCCTTTGTAATAATAAATTGATGGGCAGTTGTGATTGTGGGAATAATAGTTCATTTTCCTCTTCATGTTAATGCTTCCTCCTGCAGACCTCCAATTTGCCTTATTATTTTTGCCAACCCTAACATGATAGGTACCCTATAAGGTATTTTATTAGGGATTCCCTTGAAATAATAAATTCTGAATACTATTGACACTGGGTAAAGAATAACATCTCCCCAAATATGCACTATTTTTAGTTCCTAACTATATTCTTTAGGCCTCAATAGCTCCAAAAGTGTCAAAGGCATTCTAGGATCATTAGTCAGCAATAATTCCCAAATTCTCGCAGGAAAAAATCTGTCAAAATTAATGTAACTTGCTTCTTTGTTATCCCATGACATATCTGTATTCCACAATTGTATTGGCATATCCTCATCATCTTTGACTTTTGTCAATTCCATCTCCTTCTCAAAATAATCTTCCCCTTTGAATAAAAACATGTGCATCAGCAAGGAATACCATGTAAAACGTCTAGTCACCCTTTTATCCTGGATACCTATCAAACCTTCATGTATCAAATTACAATATATGGGGCAAAACAAAAAATTATAGCCAAATGAGGATGCAAAATTTGTACCGTCATGAACATATAATGGATGGGCATTTCCTTCTCTTCATCATCACCATAGATCTGACATAGAGCCCTATATACTCCTCTGGCCTTTGGGGTAAATTAATCCAATTTGAAAGGTTCCTTGGTATTTGACCCTACCTTGATCAAATCCCCAATTTTGTTAAAATATTCTTTTAAGGGTCCATTTCTCAAATAATCCCTTTGGGCTTGATACACTTCTGTAAATTCTTTGAAATCAATTTTGTCCATAGGGGTATCCTCATCACTCAACTTAAAGACTTCCCTAATTTCCTATGTAGTTATACTGACCATGATATCTCCATCATTATCTCTAACCACCCTAGATATTTTATCATATTTGTCAGCTATTTGCATAAGCATGTCGATATCCATGAAAATCCTAGGCACCACTAACTTACCCACATCAAATTTTCACACATTAATTTTAGGAGAAAAAGCATTTCTCTGGCCGAGAACTACTTTGAACAAAGCCAAACTAGTCATTCCTATATTTGCATCCCTAGCCCACTGTCCCAAATCATACATACCTTCACCAATTTTTAAACATGGACTCTTAGGGACCAGTTCTTTGATTTTTGTTGAATCATTTGTTGACCTAGTTAATTGCTACAATAGGTCATCACATAAAGTTCTGTCTTTGTAATATATGTGGCCCTTAAATTCTCTCCTAGGCGACATCTTTAATTCAGGATCTTTATAAATCTAACGATTCAAAAAAATTTGATAACAGAATCCAGTGACTGCAAGCCCTAATATTTCTTCATATTTTAAAATTTAGAAAAACTTGCATCAGAAGTTTACCCATTCTGCATACAACTTTGGGAGTTCGAATGTGATCACTGCAGCTTTGTTTCGCTCCACAAAATTGACAATTATGCTGAGTAAGAATTGAATGATCGATCACATAGCAATCCCATCATTCTTGAGCATTAAATTTTAACTGTGGAAATGACACATTCACCATTACTTTGTCTGATTTCAAAATCTCACAGCTAACAGTTCAGAACAACTAAATTAACTCCTTGAAATACGACCATTGATCGTGACAACTTTTCTTCGCATCGGACGGCTCACAACAAGTCTTTTACAATTTTCATCTCCTCGGACATGTGTCATCACAATGCAATCCCTTAAATCTTATCCTTCAGGCACTTTCAATCTAAGGCTTTGCGCCCACCATTAGATCTTTCTGAAGATGCTAGCACTTTATCTCACTTAATGCTGACAGAGGGTCCCAACACTTAGGACACATGTCATCATGATGCATTCCCTTAATGGTTATAGATTGATCACTTTACTCTCCAGGCTTTACGCCATCCGTCCGATCTTTTATGATCATCGCTGCCTTTAATCAACTTTATGACCCACGATTTTGATCTACAGGGACACGTGGCTGTATCTCGCAATGCCTTAATGGCTAAAGTCACATCACCTTTTATTCGGGGCTTTGCACCAACTGTTGGATCTTCCTTAACTTGTCATATCTTTACCCAACCAGCTTTCCATTAACAGTGGTCTTCAACTTTCTTGGATAGACATGCATCATTACAGTGCAATCCCTTAAAGATTATCCTTTCATCATCTTTTCATCGAGGATTAGCACCAAATGTCAGATCTTTCTAGAGATGTCATGTATTTAGTGAATCTTTAATTACCCTGCTAGACTCACTGGACTCCTGGTGTCACCACGGTACTTTCCCTTAAAGGCTATTGTATCTACATCTTTATCATAAGGCTTTGCGCGGGCCGTTGGATCAAATCTAACATATGCTCTATTTAACCTCATTTGTTGGGTCATGCTTGGGCCCACTGACGACACGTGTCACCATGGCGCAATCCCTTAAAGTTAATTCACTTGCATCTTTGATATGAAGGTAATGCGTGGGCCGTTAGATTTAAAAAGCATCTGCGGATATCCTTTGATCTACATCTCCATTGTAGTAGGTCCCGCCACATACAGGTGTCATCACGATGCATTGCCTTGATGCTTAGATCTTAGTCATCTTCTCATCGCGAGAATGCGCGAACCGTCAGAATAAATAGACTTGCCCGAGACTTGACACAAAACATTAAAAGAATTTATGAGCCCTCAGACTTAAGAAATATTCAAGTGGTTAGAGATTGTCAAACTATTGAAAATGGTCCTATTTAAATGATGACATAGTCAAAACATGACTTAAGTGGTCAAAAAGGTAATGTAGAATTAGAATCCACTATGACACTTAGGCTTTAAAGACCAAAATCACACCTTGAAACAAGAAAACAAGGGTTTTCAAGTATTAACATAAGACCCTTATGTTAAAAACCTACCAAGGACTTTTTTTTTTGAAAAAAAATTAACCAGACCTAAGAGTGGCTCTTTCTGGGGATGAATAGCTCTTGCAGGTGTTACAACAATTCAGAATCTTGGGGGGGGATATGGCCAACCTACTGGAAAACTAAACTATTCACACAATAGAGAAGAAAACTAAAATAAGATAGAAATAACACACTTGCAGAAACACACTATATACACAATCCTATTGTTCATGGATAATTAGATTTCAAGAGAAGTATAACTTCAAGAACTGTCCATGAACTGGCAGTTCTAAAATTATTCCAGTAAGATCCTTTAATAAATAAGAATTTTTCCCATACCTTTCATGGACAATATAAGATCCCAGCCAGATTGGTTCAAATTTTCCATGCTTTCCTTTGTCTTCCAATCTGGCATTCCACTTGAGAACATAATCTCCCACATTAAACTATTTTGAGACTGCCTTCTTATCATACATGTTTTTTACCTGCAACTGAAGTTTAGCATTGTTTACAGAAGCCTCCCTCCTGACTTCATCTAATTCCACCAGGTCATCTATTCTCAATTTCATGTCATTATCAATATCATCATTATAGATTTGAACAAACTTGTACATCTGCATCATATTATTTTGGGGAAGTCTTGCTTGGATCCCATAGACTAATTTAAAAGGTGCACATCCTATGGCCTTTTTAGATGTCACCCTATCTGCCCAGACACCCATTGTCAACTTTGAGTCCCATGCCTTCTTGTTTGTATCCAGAAGTCTCTTAATAATCTTAAGAAGGCTTTTGTTAGTGGACTCAGCTTGGCCATTCCCCTGTGGGTGGTAAGGTGCAGAGTAAGATGTATGAATGCCATATTCAGCACAAAAATTGATATATTCCTCAGATCTAAAACACATGGCATTATCTTATTATCTTCTTTTGGCACCCAAATTTGGTGATTATATTTTTCAATAAAAAATCAATTACTACTTTACTGGTTTCTCTTTTAGTGGGGATTGCTTCAAACCACTTAGTAAATTATTCAGTAGCTACAATGATCCATGCATGTCCACCACTGGACTTAGTAGCTATCTCTCCTATAAAATCAATACCTCATTGCTTAAAAGGGGCTTGAACTTCCACTGGTGTAAGAGGTACATTACCTGAGAATTTTAGCTTACCAGAGAAACGTTGGCAAGCATCATATTTTTTAACCAGTTGATGAGCATATTTAAAGATAGTTGGCCACCAAAATCCTACTCTTAAAATCTTATGTGCAGTAGTTTTGGCCATGTAATGGCCACCACACACTCCACAGTGCATTTCTTGCAAAATCCTATCTGCTTGTTCTCTATCACCACATTTCAGTAGAATTCCTTGAGGGTTCCTTCACCACAGCTCATCTCTGATTAGGGAAAAATAGATTTCTTGTAATTTTAATGTAATTTTCTTATTCTCATCCATGCCATGTGGACAGTTCATTCTTTGCAAATAATAAATAATGTTGTTTTACCAATCACAATGTTCAAGGTTACAGATGAAAGGTCTTTGTTCTTCTTCTAGGGTATTGATATGATTTGCATCAAAGTTTTCACTAGCCATAAATTTGGCTAAACCCATCCCTCTAACCAACTTAGTGATTTGGATTTCCATATTAAACTCCTAAATCCTATTGATCCATCTACATATTTTCCTGACACCTCTTGTTGAGTAAAGATGTCCTTAACTGCTGCTGAAGGGGCATAAGCTACTACAATAGCACCTATTAAATAACATCTGAAAGATTTCATAGCCTTTACCAATGCATAGGCATGTTTCTCAGTTATATCATATTTGAGCTCTGTAGCCTGTAATGATTTGCTAAAAAAGGCAATAGGATTTTCAAACCCCTCTTCATTTTTCTGCAACAACACAACAGCAATAGAATGACAAGATGCAAATGAAAAAATATTCATGGGCTTTGAATAATCACGAGTTCTCAAGATAGGGGCATCTTTGATAGATTTCTTAATCTCTTTAAAATATTGGGTGGCCTCCCTATCCCATTCCATTTTAGCATGCTTCTTCAACATTTTTGAAATTGGCCTACTTTTCTCAGCAAAGTTAGTGACAAATCTTCTGAGAAAATTTACCTATCCGAAGAAAGATTGAATTCCCTTAACATTCCTTGGGATGGGTACTTTGTCGATAACAAATACCCTATTTGGGTCAATTCTAACCCCTTCCTTTGAAACAATGTGCCCCAATAATTTACCTTTTGTCACCCCAAAAATGCATTTCTTGGGATTCAGAGAAATTCCAAATTCTAAGGCTCTTTCAAAAATCTTTTCCAGGTGCTCACAATGTTGTTCTTCCTTTTTTGAATAAGCTGTAAGGTCATCCTGATAGACCTCAAGAAATTTTTGCAGGAAATATGAGAATGCAACATCCATGGCCCTCTGGAAAGTAGCCCCAACATTCATTAAACCAAAAGGCATCCTAACATATACATATGTTCCCCATGGTGTGGTAAAAGAAGTCTTAAACTGCTCTGACTCTTTGACCATAATCTGGTTATACCCAGAGAATCCATCCATCATGGCCATGAGTTCACATCCAGTGACTCTCTGCAACATATTCTCCATATTGGGGAAAGCATAGTTGTCTTTTAAGGAAGATATGTTCAAGTTTCTAAAATCCACACACAACTTGATAGCCCCATTCTTGTTCCTGACAAGGACTAAATTAGAAACCTAGGAAGAGTACCTAATGGGCTTACTTATCCTAGCATCTTTCATTTTCTTCAATTCCTGCTCCATCTTGGGCCTTAGGGTGGGATTTATGGGCCTTTGCTTTTTCCTAAAGGGCTTGGCATCTTCCTTCAATGGGATTTCATGTTGAAACAACTCCTCATTATATGTCTTTAGGTCATCATATGTCCAAGAAAAGACTTTTTTGTTCTTCCTTAAAAGATTAGTTAGATCCTCCTTGACTTTGGGTGACACTTTTTTACCAATATATAAATTCTTAGGAACTTCCTCTGTTCCCACATTAACCTCCTCCAAATCTTCAGATTTATTTACACATGTAGCAGAGTATGGTCTATCCTTACTGTCAAATTCTCTTTCTAAATAAACTAGTCCCTTTGGGACTTTATTTAACTTCAAATGCAATATCTCTTTCCCTAAGACAATATCTTTTCCATCAATGTTTTTTACATACTTACTAAAATCTATCCCTTTGTTGTCAAGACCTGCCTCACAATACAAGAATCTCAGAATATCTACATCATCATCAAATACTTTCCAACTATCCACATTGTCTGGTATTGAAGGCCTAGTCTGAACTTCTATTTCAAAAATTCCAGCAAAGGTAATGTCTTCTGGCCTTAAATAAATGTTAGCCAACAAATCTGCCATTCTATTCTGGCTCCTATCCATCCATTCAATACCAAATGCATCAAAACTTTCTAACTCATCCCAGACTACATTTCGGTACTGTTTCAATCTATGATTCTTGGATGCATATTTGGATCTAATCTGAGATACCACCAATTCAGAGTCTCCAATGACTCTGATGCATTTGACTCCATGTCTTGCAGCTAATCTCAAACCTATCAATAGAGCCTCATATTTCGCCACATTATTTGTACATGTAAACAGTAGATTAAATGAAAATTTGAAGGTTCTTCCTGAGGGAGATATCAACAAAACCCCAGCACCAGCCCCCTCCCTAGAACTGGAACCATCAAAATACATTACCCATAACTTAGTTTGTTCAGATAGATTATTTACATCTTCAGACAACAATATAGGTTGTGATTTTATTATAGCTTGATTTTCCTGCACTTGAAATGACCCCATCTCAGTATCCAAGAAATAGTTCATATTGTTATCATCCTGCTCCTCAATCATATGAGTTCTGGTTTCCCTTGATACTTTGATGTTCTCACCATTAATGTTGAAGGTGGAAAATGACAAATCACATTGAATTCTTCCCCCCATAGATGCACTCCATTTTTGTGATAATAACATTCCATATTGAGGGGGAATGTCTACAACCAACACACTCATTGTTAGTACTTTGTCTAGGAAATATACCAATTTATAAGGCAAAGCCTTAATAGTGCCTATGACAGGAAATTCTTTGGAATCCATAGCTTGGCATCTCCCATGTGGTGTGTTTACTTTCAATCCCATAGATCTCATAACTTCTGCAGGCATGACAGTGTTAGATGTCCCAGAGTCAATCATGCAATTTTTCAGCATTTTACCATTTATTAACAATGTCAAGAAAAAGGGATGAATATTTTCTACAGTAGTATTAAAAATATTGGTATCCAAGTAAATTTGAGGAATCTTTAACACAATCTCATCAGATTCCTTTGTTGATTAGTCCTTAGTGTCAAACACTTTCTTATTTTTCTCTGGTCCCATAATCTTGGTAGAGCTAACACCCTTCACCCATGCCAGAGCCTTTTCTTTATGCACTCCTATCCTCATCATTTCTAGCAGAGGTACCTTAACAGTTATTTGAGATTAAATTTTCCCCATATCCACGGGGGTGTATTTCATATCAGAAATGTCTAATCTCTGATTTGTGTAATCCACATCTTCTACTTGAGTAGTCAATTTTGTTTCATCTCCTTTATATGCTTTATCCTCCTTTTTGGAATGAGGTATGGGACTTTCTGGTGCTTTCATCTTTTCTTTATAGACATTTGGTCCAGTAGGTTTGTTTCCCTTCTTAATCAAAATTTTATTAGTGCCTTTACCATGTTTCTCCTTTTCTTGTGGCTTTTTGGTACTATTTGGGGTATCCTTGATAAAGATACTGACAGATTTTCCATCAGCATTGTCAACTACTCTATTTCTCCAAACATAATTATCCCTTGCTTGTACAACCATATTTGTTGTGATCTCAGCAATTTATTCATCAGATGGCCTTCTCAGAATAGGGGTCTCATCACATCCTTCGGCATTACATCTCATATTATCAATCTCCCAATCTTGTATGTCAGAATCATTAGGATGATAATATGTTTCATTATTAACAAGTGAGGAAGTCATATCACAACCACTATCATCATATTCTTCCTCTTCATTTTCTTCATTTTATTTAGTGGAAGAAATTTTGGCAGCAATAACACAATTCTCAGGATTATGAGGAGACTAGCAAGCTACACACCAAATATTTTCATTGCACATATTTATAGAGGTTTTGTTTAGGGGATCAGGATTTTTTTCATCAGATTTATCCTTCTTTTGTGGGACAATTAGTTTCCCATTTTTCCACTGAGTAGTATAAGGATAATTTTTCATCCTAGGCTATCTTTTGAAATTGCCATAGGAGGGCTTGTCATTGTTTGAAACCCTGTTTTTATTATTCTCTCCAGGTTTTAAATTTTTTAAAGCATTCAGAATCAACTTAAGATTATCATCTTCCTTTGGTTTAGAACTCAAAGGTTTATGTGATTCTTTCTTATTATACCTGGTGGGTTTCCAATCTTCTCTCTTGCCCACTTTCCCAAAAAATCTCCTATTTGTCTCAATATTGACTGCTACCTTATATGCTTCCCTAATATTTCTAGGGTTCTTATCTCTTAAAAAATAACCCATTTTTGCATCAAAAGAATTAAGCTAGGTAGCAAGACATACCTTGTCATCTAGTCTCATCACTTGCAGCAACTTGTGCATTGCCCTTTGAAACCTGATATTGAATTCCACCACTTCTTCATTTGGGTTCTTCTTTATGTTGTTGAATTCGTTCAACATGAACCCTTCATTAATCTTGTCCCCATATTGGTCTCTGAAACATTCCTTCATCTCATCCATAGACCCAATACATTCATGGGGCAATCCTCTAAACCAGTCCCTAGCATCCTCACTTAATGATTGCACAAATAATTTCATCATAACATCATCATGTGCAATTTCATAGTCATCAATCATATCCATAAAATGCTTCAGATGTTCTTCACATGTTATAACATTATTTTCAGAAAATTTAGGAAGCTTATCCCTAATCTATTTAGGAATCTCATTTGTATAACCAAGAATGCCAAGGAAAATAAATTGTCTGTACCTTTCAGTATAGACAGGAGTTTTTTGAGATGAAATGTTACCTTGAGTATTTGAAGTGGTAGCATTTCCAGAATCAACAGGTGGTGGTAAATTCATTTCTAAATTCAGAGACATTTTAGGACCAGCACCAGCAGGATGAGACCCAGAGGATTGCCACCAAAATTCAATTTTCTTTTTCATTTCAAGAGCAGAGGCTTCCAACTCAGCCTTCTCTAATTCCTTGGCTATTATCTCCCTTTCAATTTTAGCTCTCTCCAACTCAGTGTCCAGCTGAACCATGGGATCCATTGTACTCCCCTTGCTCACTGGCTCCTTTATTTCAATTGCTACTACCTTTTGTTTACCTTTATCCTTAGGATTCAGTATGTCATACAACTGTTGAACAATAGGTTCATGTTCAAGTATCTCAGGTATAACAGCTGTATTTATTGCCTCCATATCTCATAGTTGCATTTTCAACTGGTCAGATTGAATCTGAGAATTTCTATTGCTTTCTTCTTGTTCTCTTTCTCTTTTTGTCTCAAGGCAATCTGCTCTTAGGTCTTCCTCTCCAGTTCACCCACTTCGTTAAAATCTCTTTAGAATCTGCAAGAGTCATGTCAAATTCTGAATTTTCCTCCATGATAGTTCTTACTCTTCTGTGATGATGGGCATGTGGTCTTTAAGATGAGGGAGAGCTTGGATCACTTGGAGCATTCCTATTCTCTTCACCTCTACTTTTGGATTTGGACCTTGTATCATGTCCCTAGGACTTACCATGAACCACCTTTTTGGTATATCTAGGAACATCATCAACCCTCTCACTTTGAGAGTAATACTCCCAATCCTAGTTGTATTTCTTGTTCAACTTCTACATTATCCTCATCATGATTGGGAGGAATAGGAGTATCCATTCTTATGTTCCTTCTCTGCCTCCAAGCTTGGGGAGTAACTCCAACAATATTTTTGTTTACTGATTTCCCAGCTCTGGAAGTGGATGGAATCTCACTTTCCAATTCATTTTCAGGACGACTGTTCATCCTAGATTTGGTATTTTAATAACTCATTACTAAGCAGTGGTCTATCAAATGATTGTAACTCAACACTGATGCAGAGATTCCTTCGAGTCGCCACCCAACAAACAGCTAGGAAAATACACACTAACTTGAGAAATAAATTTTGTTATGGAAAGTTTTCATGGGTCACAGATATCAACAAAGTCTAAGCATCTATCCTGATATATTTTCAATGGTAATACAGATCACTGGGATATGCAAAGATAAAAATTTGTAATTCAATGGTCAACCAACTGGTATTAATAAGTAAGCAGGCCACGAGTCTAACTCACCTTGAAAAAGCTTACTCACTCACTGCTATGAAAAAACTAACCCCGGTAGAGTCACCATTTTGTTGGTTTCTTTTTATTTTGCAATAAAAACAATAATAACCTCTTCTTCTTATGACTGTTTTATAGAGGATCCACCTCCAAATATTTGTTCATGCAAGAAAAAGACCATCTAACAAGCACGCTCTTAAATACTTCTACTCTTTTGAACCTGCTACACCAAGTGGGGATACCCTGTAATACCTTCTGATATATCTAATATGGTACTATCAAGGAGTAATCTCACAATGACTCAATCATAACCGAGAGATACTAGATAATTGGCTAATTATCCATTAAACATCAACCATGGAATGAAGCATGAGATAGGAATTTACAACAAACTTACACAAATGTAGACTTAATGGGTTTAAATGTTTGTTTATAGGTAAACACAGCCAATATGCAACTATATATGCAATAATACATAACTTGTCAGCTTTAGATCAATGCTTTATCCATTGGTCTATATTCTGACTTAGGTACATTATACTAAAATCAATACTCACCAAAGATTTTAGATCATAATACAATTAACCCAAACCCCTACTACTAATAGAATCCTAGCATGTGTCAAATGAATCTATGCATTAATTAGAGCCTAATTTAATCTGATCCTAGATCAGAACTCTCAAACAAGTACATAAACATAGAGAAAACTATGCTAATGAATTAGAAAATCCATAACTCATAAGACACATAACACAGGAGAGATTGGAATCTGGATCCTTGTATTAAATTTAGAAAATCTTATTCCAGTATACAAAAGTACTCAAAGATAACCTCTTTAATAACCTGCAAAAGATCTCTCAGCTTTATTTATGATTTCTTACAACTATCTAGTACAAATTATACTATATTTCCCCTCTTGACTGAAAACTTTACAAATTGTTTACAATCAAAATTTTCCAGCCCTTTTCAATGATCTTGGGAATCCTTTTATAGAATAGGATTGCAACAAGATACAGATCATTTGGAATAAGGACAAAACAAATGACTCAGTAAAAAGACAAAATAGCTAATGAAGTGATAACCACTTTTTTACAATAGATATTTAACATATTTTGTTTCCTGACCACTTGGTACTTGTAACTGCTTCAAAGTTATTTGGAAGTAGCCACCTGGAGTCTGTTGCCTTTGATATTGGTGATGTAGGATCTTCATCTTTACCTATATCATCCAATTAGTCGGGCCTCATTGTCCACTTGCATATCATTACCTTCTCTTGGATCAACTATAGTGTACTTTTCCTTGCAAGAGGTATACACCTCATCACTCGGCCAGGCAAAGTTAATGACTTCATCCTTTCTGTTGTTAATCTCTTTCTAATTGACACTTGCCTTCTTAATTTCTTCTGACCAAAATTCAAAAAATGCTTTGGCTTTACCGACTATCTCAATAGTTTGAACAAACAATAATGTGCTTTCCATAGTAAGAATGCTGATGGTTCTTACTACCAGTGCCTCATTCATCTTCCTATGCCATAGTGCTTCATCTTTTATATCACCAGTCTTCTTAAAAAGATTGGGAAACATCTCATACCGGTCCTTTGAATATTCCTTTCTTAAAGCCATTACCTTCCTTATGACAATGTTCCTTCTTATGTCCATGTCCATCAGCAATTTGACACATTTATAAGTACTAGTCAAAATAATGTCAACATTGTTTTCTTCATTGCATGTGGTGTGAAAGAATTTAAATTCTCCTCTCTTTCCCTTCTATCTATTCACCATTTGATCCCAATTGTCCTTATATGTATTGTATTCAATAATTATGTTGACAATTTTCTTCCCCTGTGAATAAATAGTAGTAGGAACTAATTCATGAGTGCAATGCCTAAGGGTGTTATGTATTTTGTCAGCATACTTCTATTTCACCCATGCCTCTGCTTCTTTAAAAGTTGCAGACTGTTCAACCCACTCCTTTGATTTCTCCAGCTCAGTTATTTCAGCAATCAATCTTGCTTTCTCTTGTTCCAATTATTCTTGTGTGGTAGGGTTTGATGGTGCATGAGAAGGAGGGTAAGTTATTATTGGGCTTGATGATGATGGATGGTGAGGATCTTGTGTAATCATCCTCTGAGGAATAAACTGAATTGTTTGCTTTCCTTCAAGGAAGGCAATCATGTTGTCCTTTTCAATGGACTTGATCGTCTCATCATTATATGCCTTCATGACTACCTCATATTTTTCCCTCAGGCTCTTGAGTTCATCTTCTTTCTTTTCAGCTACCTTTAAGCTTAATTTTGTTGTTTCAAGAGTGAGGTTAGTTGCTTCTACACCTGATGTGTCTGATACTCTTCTCACTATAAGGCTACCTGCATGTTCAGCCTAATTACCTTCATCAGATACTTTATGGCTCTTCCTTTTTATATGCCACATAACAAGGGTAGCGTGATCATCACTAAATTTTACTCCCTTATATGCTTGTCTTGCCTCTATCTCAGTAGCATGGATAGTTTTTGTCTCCTTTCTCACAACATCAAAAATAATGGCATCTGCAAGATCCCACTCTGGAAGTGTCAATACTCCTTCCTTCTTGACCAGTGCCCTTCCTTCCTCAGGAGTTATCTTTTCAAATTTAGATATCATTTCTTGTTTTATTTTGTTTTGAATTTCTTCTTCACTCCTTGTAGGTTGTTCCTTATGTTTTTGTTGGCACTTCTCCTTGAATTCATTTATGTGGGTTCTCCATAAAAATTGTAAGAATTCCCTAGCCTTGACAAAATTTTCATCAGAGAGAAACTCATCGCTGGCATGTTGTGTCAAGGGGTCCAATTCCTTACCAGCATATTCTGCAACAATTAGATCCAGTGAAGCATGCTCGGAACCTCAGGCATCCCTTCCTGTAATTCTTGGGCTGTGACAAAAAAATTTCCAGCATCTCCCATTTGTAACAATTGTTCTACTACAGCTTGTTCATCAATACAGAGTAGAGACTGGGAAGAAGAGTATACATTTTCCTATTGTTGTTTCTATTCTCCTTCTATCCTCTGCCTCTTCGGGGATGGCAATGATTTAGGGTTTGGTTCTAATGTTCTTTTTCCCTTTGGATTGAGGGTCTTCTCAACTTATGGCAAGACTATATTATACCCTCTTCTTTGGTAAACCACATATTTCCATGGGGGGGAATTTCTAATACGAACTATCATGTTCATCACTGCTTTGGCTCTTTCTGGTTTTGATTGCAAAATGTTATCCCTTTTCTGATTTAACGCCCGCATGATGTCTTCAAACATCTCCATTAAAGATTCTATCTTTTTAGCCCAAGGCTAAAAATCCTATAATGGGTCATACAACTTATCAAAGTGTTGTACAAAATCTAGGCTCTTCTTGTATGCTAGTCATTTTTCCTTCTTTATCTCTTGCTCTATCAAATCAAATTCATTTCTGATTATGTCTTCAGGATAGTTGAATTGATGGTTTAGTATTAGGCATCTTGTTTTCTCCTTGAGCATATCTTTAATAAAAGCCTCCGTATCAGTACATCTTGACACTGCAGTACTCAAATGATAAGGGACCATATATGTATCTAGGTGTTTCCACCCTCCTTTTGTAATAATGAATTGATGGGCAACTGTTATTCTGCCAACCCTAACTTGACAGGGACCCTGTAAGGTAATATATTAGGGATTCCCCCTAAAACCATAAATTCTGAATACTGTTGACACTGGGTAAAGAATAACATCTCCCCAATTATGCACTATTTTTAGTTCCTGACTATATTCTTTAGGCCTCAATAGTTCCAAAAGTGTCAAAGGCATTCTGGGATCATCAGTCAGCTATCAAAATTAATGTAACTTGCTTCTTTTTTATTCCATGACATATATGCATTCCACAATTGTATAGGCATATCCTTATCATCTGTGACCTTTGTTAACTCCATCTCCTTCTCAAAACAATCTTCCCCTTTGAATAAAAACATGTGCATCAGTAGGGAATACCATGTAAAAGGCCTAGTCACCCTTTTATACTGGATACCTATTAAACCTTCATGTATCAAATCTATAATATATGGGGCCAAATAAAAAATTATAGCCAAATGAGGATGCAAAATTTGTACCATCATGAACATATAATGGATGGTCATTTCCTTATCTTCATCATCACCACAGATCTGACATAGAGCCCTATATACTCCCTTGGCCTTTGGGGTAAATTAATCCAATTTGAAAGGTTCCTTGGTATTTGGCCCTACCATGATCAAATCTCCAATTTTGTTAAAATATTATTTTAAGGGTCCATTTCTCAAATTATCCCTCTGGCCTTGATACACTTCTATAAATTCTTTGAAATGAATTTTGTCCATAGGGGTATCCTCATCACTCAACTTAAAGACTTCCCTGATTTCCTCTATAGTTATACTGACCATGATATGTCCATCCTTATCTCTGACCACCCTGGATATTTTGTCATATTTGTCAGTTATTTGCATAAGCATGTCGATATCCATGAAAATCCTATGCATCACTAACTTTCCCACATCGAATTTCCACACATTACTATTAGGAGCAAAAGTATTTCTCTGGCCAAAAACTACTTTGAACAAAGCCAAACCAGTCATTCCTATATTTGCATCCCTAGCCCACTGTCCCAAATCATATAGACCTTCACCAATTTTTAAACGTGGACTCTTAGGGACTAGTTCTTTGATTTTTGTTGAATCATTTGTTGACCTAGTTAACTACTGCAATAGGTCATCACATACATTTCTGTCTTTGTGATTTATGTGGCCCTTAAATCCTCTCCTAGGAGTCATATTGAATTCAGGATCTTTATAAATCTAATGATTCAACAAATTTTGATAACAGAATCCAGTGACTATAAGCCCTAATATTTCTTCAGATTTTAAAATTCAGAAAAAATTGCATCATAAGTTTACCCATTTTGCAAACAACTTTGGGAGTTGAAACATGATCATTGAAGCTTTGTTTCGCTCCACAAAATCAACAATTATGCCGAGTAAGAATTGAATGATCAATCACATAGCAATCCCATCATTCCTGAGCATTAAATTTTAACTGTGGAAAGCATACGTTCACCATTACTTCATCTGAGTTCAAAATCTCGTGGCTAACAGTTCAAAACTGCTAAATTAACTCCTTTGAAATACGACTATCGATGCTGACAACTTTTCTTCACATCAGATGGCTCACAACAAGTCTTTTACAATGTTCATCTCCACAGACACATGTCATCACGATGCAATCCATTAAAGCTTATCCTTCAGGCACTTTAAATCTGAGGCTTTGCGCCCACCATCAAATCTTTCTGAAGATGCTAGCACTTTATCTCACTTAACACTGACAGAGGATCCCAGCACTTAGGACACGTGTCATCACGGCGCATTCCCTTAATGGTTATAGATCGATCACTTTACTCTCCAGGCTTTACATCATTCATCTAATCTTTTATGATCCTCACTGCCTTTAATCAACTTTATGACCCGCGGTTTTGATCTGCAGGGACATGTGGCTGCATCTCGTAATGCCTTAATGGCTAAAGTCACATCACCTTTTATTGGAGGCTTTGAGCCAGCCATTAGATCTTCCTTAACTTGTCATATCTTTACCCAGCCAGCTTTCCATTAATCATGGTCTTCAACTTGCTTGGACGGACATGCGTCATTATGGCGCAATCCCTTAAAGCTTATCATTTCATCATCTTTTCATCGAGGATTAGCGCTAGCCTTCAGATCTTTCTGGAGATTTTGTATATTTAGTGAATCTTTAATTACCTTGCTGGACCCACTAGATGCCAAGTGTCACCAGGATGATTTCCCTTAAAGGCTATTATATCTGCATCTTTATCATAAGGCTTTGCATGGGTCGTCGGATCAAATATGACATATGCTCTATTTAACCTTATATGTTTGATCATGCTTGGGCCCACTGAGGACATGCGTCACCATGGCACAATCCCTTAAAGTTAATTCACCCGCATCTTTGATATGAAGGTAATGCATGGGCCATTAGATTTAAAAAGCATCTGCGTATATCCTTTGATCTGCATCTCCACTGTAGAAGGTCCTACCAGATACATGTGTCATCATGACGCATTTCCTTGATTCTTAGATCTTAGTCATCTTCTCATCGTGGGAATGCGTGAACCGTCAGATTAAAATAGACTTGCCCAAGACTTGACACAAAACATTAAAAGAATTTATGAGCCCTCAGACTTAGGAAATATTAAAGTGGTTAGAGATTGTCAAACTATTTAAAATGGCCCCATTTAAATGACAACATAGTCGACACGTGACTTAAGTGGTCAAAAAGGTAATGCAGAATTAGAATCCACTATGACACTTAGGGTTTAAAGACCAAAATCACACCTTGAAACAAGAAAACAAGGGTGTTCAAGTATTCACATAAGACCCTTATGTAAAAAATCTACCAAGGACTTTTCTTTTTGAAAAAAATTTAACCAGACCTAACGGACCCACTTTACTTGCTTAATGAAAGGTGTTGAACCCACTCTGTAAGTGGTTTCTCCTAAAAAAACATCAGGTCTCTTTTTGCATGCATTCAAAATAAGCCTTTTCAAAAAACTTCTTAGGGGTACTCACCTTGCCTTAGAGAAATTTTCACTTCTTCACTCCAAATTTCTCCAAAATTTGAGGGTGCCAATAGTGTCTCTGATTAGGGATGCGTGCCCCATGTGGGCAACTAGAGGATCTAGAATCTCTTGGTATAGCAAACCATTCACAAAAATAAATCAGACTTTCTTCTCTCTTGACTTCAAAAACATGCTCCTTATTGAAAACCACAAACCACACACAACTGAAAGCAAAGCAACTATAAAACATGCACATTATTTACAAATGGTCCATAGTCACAAAACTAAAATCATCGCTTACCTCTGTCAAATATCTGATTCTCATCATTCACCAATATTATCATTTTGTAGAACTTGTTTCCAAGCAATTGACCATTCTGAAACAAATTTGCATTATTTAAGCCACTATCATGTTAGTAATAACTGAGAGGGGGGGTGAATCAGTGGTCTCAAAAATTAATCCTTAAAAATTATAACCATAGATTATGTCTCAAGTTATCTTCTACCCTACAAGATGTATTCCTTGAAATACTTTTATCAATTTTCTACTTCTCGGATTGCTTTGTAAATCTCTCTTCTATATAATTACCGATAAGCAGTTAACTATTTATTGAAACACAGTAAATATGCAGAGTATACCGATCAATCCAGAATTGCATATGTGAAATGTAAAATAGTAAAGTAATAAAACACATAACACATGGATTTCTAATGTTGAAACCCTGTTAAGGGAAAAAATCACCGGGACCGGTACCCCAAATTTTCACTCTTCTAAAGTGAGCCCCATTAAGAGCTAACCCTGTTAAAGGTTACAAACACACTGTTAGGTGTGACCTTGTTAGAGGATTTAAAAAACAATTGTCACCTAGTATCTAGCATCTAATGCTACCATCCTTGATCAAACACTCACTTGGCCTGTCAATAAGTATCGGGCATATCCAATGCTACTTTTATGATCAAAATTTTTGATACTCCTTGGGATGTATCTCAATTGTAAAAGACTTTTAAGTCCTACTCGGTTAAGAGGCTTTATGCTTCAATGGTTAAACTGAAATACTAATGATTTGTTCATACATACAACTCAATTGCATATTTTTAGATCTACTATAAGTCCATTACCTCTCTAATCAATATAATCAATTATACCTTTGATCCACACTATTTTTCTTTATGATGCTTGTCTCACTGTTCATCGGTTTCTGTAGAATCTAGCTCTTCCTTTAGCATGTTGATCAAGACTGAAAGAAGACTTTCTTCTCCTTCAGATTCTCTTTAGCATCTTTCCTCTATTCTCTTTTTCACCCCACACACCCATTCGTAATGAATTGGATTTGTCTCTATATAGATATAATTTTCCCCTTTCTTGGCTTTCTTGATTCTTGGCGAGTTCCACAATTCTTGCCAATAGATTTAAAGAAAACTCCAGTTTTATCTCAAAGAGATCTTCTTGCCAACTGGACAAATCAACTTTAAATCAATTACTTGTCTCTGGCTTTATCTGGATGTTTAAAACAATGATAATTATCTGTTAATTCTATCTTTAGCTTCTTGACAGCTAAGCATTTTTTCATTTTTTGAACTCTCTGTTCTGTCGGTCAACACTTCAGTTAGTCATTGGTGATAACTGATTGTTTTGTCAGTGTGACTTCAGTTGTCATCGAGATCTCCATCCTTGTCTTCTCCGTCGAGAAACACTGAAATTGTTTCCATTGGTTTACTTTGTGTTTTTCTCGTCGGGCAACACTATAACTTTGCTCATCTCTAATGCAGTGTATTAGCTCGTCGGGTAACACTGTGACTCTGTTCTTTTACTTTGGTCGTCGGTGTATGCAATCACTTAGTGAATACTTGACTTGTATGCATTACTGATAGCATAGCCTTGATTCATTGGTTCTTTGAAGTCTTTGGCAGTATTTCCATGACCATACAAATTATATCAAGTTGACATCAATGACAATACAATACATTAACTGATTTAATGTCTTGCATGACCGTCAACTTAACATCTTCAAACATTCAATTAGTTACATGTCATCAATCTCTCCCTTTGGCATTGATGGAAACATACTACATTATCATACTATACTATTACTAATATAATATGAAATATACAGTTTCATCAAGCTTTTCTAATGTAACTAATACAAATGTTTGGCTTTCGGTAAGCTCAAATAGCTTTGATTTGATTCTTGCAGCTTTCTTTCTGTCTTCAATCCCTTCACTAGATAGATGTAAAATCTTTCTTTCTCTGATGTGATGTGTTCTCCTTCTATTTCAAACTCTCTCCTTTTGACTGTTCTCCTTTCTTGTGATGTCTCTTGTCAACAATTCTCTTCCTTTGTGTGTACTCTTCCTTTCTTGTTACATTCTCCTTTTGGATACTTCAATGGATATGATCTCTCCTTGAGTTTGATAATGGATGTAATCTCTGTATGATAATGAGATATCTCTCTCCCTTTGATAGCAATGCCAAACAAACATATTTTCAAATAAGCTTTTCATAGTGATGTCAAGTGGATCATTTCTATCCATAATATATTCCTTGAATTCCCCATTCCACCGGTAACAACTCTAGTGCTCGTTGTAGGTAAATACCTTGTTATGTATAGATTTGTCTTTATGTCCACCTTCTTTGCTTGCATCAATATGAATGATATTGTAATAATATGTAGACTGATGCAACCTTCTAGCCAGCTTACTGACTAGTAGATAAGGGTCTGACCCCTAGTCTCTTTCTCAAGTACTCAAAAGCATCCTTGGGTAGTGGCTTGGTGAAGATATCAGCCAATATTTCCTTTGATCACACATACTCCAGTATCACCTCCTTTGCTTGAACTTGTTCTCTCAAATAATGATACTTGATGGAAATATGCTTTGTTTTAGCATGCATGACTAGATTCTTGGAAATATTTATTGCACTTGTATTATCATAGTAGATAATTACTGGTTCTAAAATTTTCATATGCATACCTTCCAGTAACTGTTTGATCCATGCAATATTTGAGCAGTTTGTAGTAGTAGCAACATACTCTACCTCTACAGTGGACTGAGAGATGCATCCTTGCTTCTTGCTGATCCATGTGACAAGTATGTCACCCATAAAGAATGCTCCTCTAGTTGTGCTCTTCCGATCATCAATATTTCTAGCCCAATCAGTGTCAATAAAAACCTTAAGTTCAAATTTGTCTTCTCGTCTATACCATAAGCCATATTCCTTGGTATTCTTCAGATATCTTAGGATTCTTTTCACAACATTCATATGTGATTCTTTGGGATTAGTAGAAAATCTAGCAACTATTCCTACTGCATGTGCAATATCTGGTCTAGTATGTACAACACACATGAGTTTTCCAATCATTGATCTGTACAAATTATGATTTACCTATGATGACTTGTCCTCCTTTGTCAGCTTACATCTAGTTTCCATCAGTGTTCCAACTAGTTTGGATTCTTTCATCTTGAATATTTTTAGTACTTCTTTGATGTACTTGGATTGTGTAATGAAAATACCTTCATCTTGTTGCATGATCTGCAGACCAAGAAAGAACTTGATCTCTCCAAACATAGACATCTCAAAATCTTTTCTCATTTCATTTGAAAATGATTTTTATAGCATATCATTTCCTCCAAATATGATGTCATCAACAAATATCTCAGCAATCAAAATGTTAGCATCAGTATCTTCCTTCACATAAAGATTACTATTTTCACTAGTCCTTACAAATCCAATACTTATAAGATAGGAATGAAGTCTTTCATACCAGGCTCGGGGTGCTTGTTTCAATACATATAGGGATTTGTCTAGTCTACATACCATGTCCCTCTTGTCTGGATCAACAAACCCTTCTGGTTGTTCAATGTATACCTCTTCTTCAAGTATTCCATTTAGGAATGTAGACTTGACATCCATTTGATATACCTTGAATCCTTTACATGCAGCATAAGAAAGTAATATTCCCACTCATTCTAGCCTAGCAACAGGTGCAAAGGTCTCTCCATAGTCAATCCCTTCTTATTGTGTATACCCCTTGCATACTAGTCTTTCTTTATTTCTGGCGACTTCGCCATTCTCATTTAGTTTATTCCTAAATATCCATTTTGTATCGATGACATTCTTGTCATCTGGTCTTGGTACAAGTTTCCATGTCTTGTTTTTCTCCATCTCTTCAATCTCTTCATTCATAGCACTTATCCATTCATCATTATCTAGTGAATCATTAACAGTTTTGGGCTCATAATCACAAATAAGACATCTTGTATTTGGAGACTTACTTGTAGTTCTCATACCAGCTTTTTTATCTCCTATGATCTAGTTCTGTGGATGGTTCCTTCTGACATATCTTGCAAGTATAGTTTCAGCTCTTTTTCTATCATCTTGATCATCATTTTGTTCTTGATTCTGTTCTCCACCACTTTGTGCATCGTCTTGAGCAATATTCTAATCGTCAGTATTTGTAGCCTGATGCTCGAGTGCAATGATTTGTTGCTCAGGATCTCTACATTGTTGGTCGGGTAGAGTGTCAGGTTCCTCATTGTAAGTAAACCTATTGTAGTCCTCTGGTTCTTTAGTGCTTTCCTTTTCATTCTTCTCTGCAAATTCATCTATCTTTACATTTTCACTTTCAACAATTTTGTTAGAGGTCTTATTTAGACATTTATAAGCCTTTCTCTTGGTAGAATACCCTAGAAAGATTCCTTCATCACTCTTGGAGTCAAGTTTTCCATTTATATCATCTTTTAAGATATAACATTGACTGCCAAAAATTTTGAAATAACTTATATTGGGTGTGTATCCATACCATAGCTCATAAGGTGTCTCTATTCAATGTGTAAATAGCAGTACTGACAGCTTCCCTTCAGAAGATTTGGGCGATGCCTTTCTCTATCATTAGTGTCCTTGCACAATCAACTATGGATCTGTTCCATCTTTCAGTAATTCCATTTTGTTGTGGTGTTCTTGGTGCAGAGACATGTCTTCTGATTCCATGCTCATTACAAAAGTTAGTGAATTCATCTGAAATAAATTCCCCTCCTCTATCTGACCTTAAGCATTTCAATTCTTTACCACTTTGCTTTTCTACCATTGCTTTGTACCATTTAAACATCTTGAATGCTTTAGATTTATCTTTTAGAAACATTGTTGTCATCATTCTAGAGTAATCATCAACAAAGAGAATAAAATATCTATCTCCATAATAACTCTTTGTCCTCATAGGTCCACATAAATTAGTATGGACTAATTCTAGAATGGCATCAGATGTTTGGGTTTTTCTTTTGAAACTAGACTTTGTCATCTTACCTCTTTGAAAATTCTTACGCATGATGTTGTCGGGCTTGGTCTTCGTCGATAAGCCTCTGACATTTCTCTTTTTGCTAATCTTTATCATGTTTTGATTAAGTAAAAACAAGTTTTACAAGGACTTGAAACCTTTACAAAATAAAAGAGTTCAACAGGTTTTACAAGGACCTGAAACCTAAAAAGAGTTATTACAAATATTCAACGAAGAGCAGCAACAGCTGTGCTAAAACACCTAAAAGGAAAGGAAACATCCAACCAACAAACGAGCAAAAAAGTCCCATAGATAATAACAATAAAGACAAGGATAGCAAAAACCAAAAAAGGTAGCAAAAAGGAAAGCTACATGCCCTGTACTAGTTCCTGGGCCTCGATCAACATAACCTGGATATTACTGACCGAATTCTTAAAATCTTTTGATTCCTTGTCCGCCTTTGGACTAGTCTTCTTGGTGCTTGCTCTTGTACAGGTACCAGGGCCAGTAACCTCCTCCATCTCTCTGTTGTCTTTCTCTTTATTTTCCTAGTCAAGCTTGTCCATCAGGATCTACGCATGGCCAGTATAAGCTTTTAAACTCATCAAACATTGCTCCCCAATTTTCTTCATTGTTCCCTCCAACCTTTCCACCTTGATTTTTAGGTTCTTAATCTGTAATGCAATATCATCCTCCTCTTCCTTTTCTTTGATTTCCTTGATCTGTCTCTCCATAGTCCCCACTTTATTAAAAAAATCCACTTGGGCTTCTGAGTTATCTACAGCATCTTTCATTTCTTGTAGACAAACAGACACAGGTTTTTCCCCAATTCCCATGCTATTTAAAATGTTAATCTCAGCCCTCATAATTTCAACTTGTTTTTTCAGGTTAGTATTATCATCAATCAGATTGCTCACCATACCTGTAAAACCCGTAATGCACTCTTTAGCATCCACTAGATTTTGATACTCCCCCATATCCACATTGTCATGGTAACCACAATCTTCATGCCCAGACTCTTTCTCTGTTCTGGTTTTCTTATTACCCTTCACAATATCTTCCTCCTACTTTTTATTATCATCCCTAGGGATTTTTTCCTCTTTCTTATCACCTGTTTCCTCCTTCCTATTTTCACCTTTGTCCTCCTCCTCACAGTTCTCCTCTATTTTTTCAAGCACTTCTTCCTCGTCTGAAGTCAAGTCAATTATCCTCTTGCTGGAGTACTTGTTCTTTCAATTTCTCTTTGCTTTCTCCTTACCTTCCCCACGTTTCCTTTTATTTGAATTATTATTCTCCTCCTTCTTCACTTCCTCAGACTCATTTTCTATTTTCGTTTCTTCCTCCTGAATCTTCTTCTTAATCTTCTTTTTCCCTTTTTTCTTTTTACTCCCCTCCAACACATCATCATCAGTGTCCTTATCCATTTTGGATTCTTCAGATAAGGGATTCTTTTGGATTTTCTTTGCAGATGTGCCCTTTTTATTCATTTTAGGGGTTTTATAACCCTTCGACTCCTCTTCACTATCTTCAGTTTCTTCTTCATACATACTATCATTCTCATCCGCCTCCATTTCTTCCTCATCCTTCAGAATCTTCTTCCCCAAAGGTCTTTCCACTTTTTTGGTTTTCAACACCTCATAGATAAGAAACATTAGACCCTGGTGGGAAGCATGATCCCCCTTCAGCTCTTTCTACAAGCTAGTGATGTTGGCATCTAATGAGCTAAGCAGATAATAGGGTAGACTGACTTTCACCTCATGTCTAAAATTATTTAGTAACATAAAATGGTGACCATACACTCTCGTAAACCTACCATCGAGTGTGACATAACTGATAATCACATAAAGAACATACCTCCAGGGTCTGGAAATGCACTTTGGATTATGGTAGGAGGCATCAACTTTGACAAGTCTGGCCTTTTCTTCCTCAGTTTCTGAAAAAGTCTCCCATGCTCTATCAAAAATCGCTCTATCTCTATAGAACTTAATACCATCCATACCCATACCAGTAGCTTCTGTAATGATCTCCTCAGTAATCTCCATATAGTGATCACCCACAAAAATTTTGCCCTCTTTCCAAGTTTTCGTAAAGATCCTCCGTAATATCCATATACTGATCACCCACCAAAATGTTGTCAAATTTTACATGACACAATCTTTTGTACCACAACAATATGTCTTCGTTTGTAGAAATCAAACAAGTGGTGTCAGTATCATTTAGATAGACTAAGTTACCTTTTGTCTTCTCACTGGTACCAATCAGATTTCTTGATTTATTTAAGATCTTTGCCTTCTTATTTTCAAATGCTACTTTGTGACTTGAATTATTCAATTGAGAAACACTCAATAGATTATAATTCAATCCATTTACCCAATACACATTTTCACATTTTATCCATAATCTTTATCATGTTTTCAAAGTTTACATGAGACAATCTTTTGTGTCACAACCATGTTTCTTTTTTTGTAGCAATCAAACAAGTCGTGTCAGTATCATTTAGATAGAATAAGTTACCTTTTGTCTGCTCACTAGTACCAGTCAGATTTCTTGATTTATTGAAGATCTTTGTCTTCTTATTTTCAAATGCTAATTTGTGACCTGAATTATTCAACTGAGAAACACTCAATAGATTATAATTCAATCCATTTACCCAATAAGCATTTTCACATTTTATTTGGTTATTAAACATTATGGTTCCTCTACCTTCAACTGGACAAGGTGTCTCATTACCCATTCTTACTGAACCACCTTTATTGTATTCAAAAGTTTCAAACGTTTTCTTATCACCAGTCATATGGTGAGTACAGCCACTATCTATGATCCAGACATCATTTTTACTAACTTTAGATATGAGTGCAGTTTCTACATACCTTTCTTCATCATCATTTGAATCATCCTTTATAGCCACAAACACCATCTTGATGTCTTCATCAGATTCGGTGTCAGTATCATTATATTTGCATTTTCCTAGGTAACTGGCCTTCTTTCCTTTGTCCTTGTAGTCTTAGGTATCTCTTCTTTCTGATTGTCGATAGCTTCTGTAATCACCTCTGTCAGACTTCTTTTCAAATGATCCGTCATTACTTCTGTCATCTTTTCTTCTATTAATACATCTTGCAGCAAAGTGTCCAATCTCTTTACAATTAAAACAGACAAGTGGTAATTTACCTTTGTATTTATCTTTGCCTCTTTGCATTCTTCTAGCCATAAGTGCTTCAATTTCATCAAGATCATCCTCTTCACTTTCACTATCACTATCTTTTCTCATAGTGTTTTTATAACTTGATTTACTTATTCTCACAGAAGTTTTGAATGCAGACTCTATGTTTGGTAAGACACTATTATCAAAGTTATTCATTTCAAATGAAATCAGTCTTCCAATCAAACTTTCTAGAGTAACATTGCTATTTGCTACTGCTCTCATTTCTTGAATGGCACATACTCTAATAGCATAAGTAGGCAGTAAGTTTCTTATAATTTTACTTACCACTGTATCTTCTTCTAGTACACCTCCAACTCCTCAAATAGCATTGACTACCTCTTTGATTCTTGTGTTGTACTGAGTGATGTTTTCACCTTCTTTCATTTTGAGATCATCAAACTTTCCTCTGAGGCTTTCTGCCTTGGCTCTCAAAACATTTTTGTCACCACCATGTAAAAGCACCAATTTGTCCCACATCTGCTTTGCAGTCTTGTAGGTTTTGACATCTTCAAATTCAGCATCAGAGAGTGAGGAAGCAAGATCTATCATCATGCAATTGTGCTCATGCTTCTCTCTCAATTATTCAACTATTGGTGCTCCTGTGGGCAACACATATTCAACATCTAAGTATTGAGTAACATCATTACCAATACCTGATAAGTGGAGTCTTATTCTTCTTTTCCATGAAGAAAAATTATCTTTATTCAACTTGGGAACATCTCGGCTGTTCATCTTGTGATCTTTGACTTAGGTCTTGAAACCTTCCTTCTAAGCACACAAGCTCTGATACCAATTGTTAGTAATAACTAAGAGGGGGGTGAATCAATGGTCTCAAAAATTAATCCTTACAAGTTATAGCCATATATTATGTCTCAAGTTATCTTCTGTCCTACAAGATGTATGCCTTGAAATAGTTTTATCAATTTTCTACTTGTCAAATTGCTTTGTAAATCTCTCTTTTGTATAATTACTGATAAGCAGTTAACTATTTATCGAAACATAGTAAATATGCATAGTATACCGTTCAATCCAGAATTGCATATGTTGATGACATGTAACTGATTGAATGTTTGATAATGTTAAGTCGAAGATGATGCAAGACATTAAATCAATTAATGGTTTTTATTGTCACTGATGTCAACTTGATATCATTTGTACAGTCATATACATAATGCTAAAGACTTCAGAGAATCAATGGAACAGAGGTTATGCTTTCAGCAATGCATAAAATTCATGTATTTACTAAGTGACAGACAACACCGACAGAGTGCACACCATCGGTAAAGACAGAGAAAAAGTCACAGTGATGCCCGACGAGCAGAAGACAGTGTTGCCTGACAAAGAAGAATCACAGGATGCCCGATGAGCTGAAAACAGTGTTGCCCGATGAGAAATATTCAATGATGCTCGATGGATGGAGATCCCAAAGCTAACTGAAGTTGCACCGACGGAACTGGCAACTATCACCGGCGATAAACTGCAGAATTGACCGACAGAACAAAGAGATCATAAAATGACAAAATATCTAGCTGGCAGAGCTTAAGGATAGACTTAACTGGTTGTTTTATTTGTTTTATTTGACCATAGTTAAGTAAGTGATTTAAAGATGGTTTACACAATTGGCAAGAAGATAACTATGAGATAAATTAGGAGTTAAAGTCGTAAATCAAATTGGCTGGATTGTTTTTCACGCCAAGAATCAAGAATCAAGAATTAAGGAATATCATGTCTATATAAAAGACAAGCATAATTCATTTCCACAAGCACTCAGATACACGAGGGAGTGAGTTGAAAGAAGATGCTGAAGAGAAACTGGTGAAGGTTAAGCTTCATACAGTCCTGATCAATCAAGCTAAGGGAGAGCTAAAGAATTCTACAGACACCGACGAACAATGAAGCACAACATCACAGAGAAGAAAGTGTGAAGCACAAAGGAATTGAATTGATACATTGATCAGAGAGGTATTGTACATAAATAGATCTGAATATCTACAATTCAAAGTTGCATTAGAAAAAGGTCATTGTGTTTCATTTTAACCATTGAAGCATTAAGTCTCTTAACAGAGTAGGACTTAACCATCTTCTATAATTGAGGTATATCCTAATAGATTACTAAAAGGGTTGATTCATGATAGTAGCATCGGTCTTACCTAAAGCCTATTGATAGTCTAAAAAGGAGGCTGACTCAAGGATGGTAGTAAGATTAGCATAAAGCCTATTGACAGTCTAGAGGCTGATTCAAGGATGGTAGCATAGATGCCAAATACTTAGTGGCAACCTATGTATAAAAATCCTCTAACAAGGTCACACTTAATAGTGTGTTTTTAACCTTTAACAAGGTTGGCTCCTAACAGGGCTCACTTCAGAAGAGTGAAAATTTGGGTTACCGATCCTAGTGGTTTTTCCCTTAATAGGGTTTCCACGTTAAAATCCATGTGTTATGTGTGTATGGTTTATTACTTTATTTTTTTACATTTCACATATGTATTTCTGGATTGATTGGTATACTCTACATATTTAATGAGTATTGGTAAATAAGTTTTACTGCTTATCAGTAATCAAGGAGAATAAGGACAGACAAGGTAAACCGATAGATAGTTAATTATTTCAAGTATTTCAAAGGCATACATCTTGTAGGGACTTAATAATCTGAGGTGTATTAATTGGTGGATTAAAGTTTAAAGGATAAATTTTTGAGCCACTGATTCACCCCCCCCTCTCAGTTATTACTAACAATTGGTATCAGAGCTTGTGTGCTTAGAAGGAAGGTTTCAAGACCTAAGTAAAGATCACAAGATGAACAGACGAGATGTGCCCAAGTTGAACAAAGACAACTTTGCTTCATGGAAAAGCAGAATAAAGCTTCACTTATCAGGTATTGGCAATGATATTACTCAATACTTAGATACTAAATATGTGTTGCCTACATGACCATTGATGGTAGATCAATTGAGAGTAAAGCATTAACATAACTGCATGGTTATAGAGCTTTCTGCCTCACTCTCTGATGCTAAATTTGAGGATGTCAAAGATTGAAAAAATGCAAAGACAATGTGGGATAAGCTAAAGATTGTACATGGAGGTGATAAAAATGTTCTTAGAGCCAAGGCAGAAGCCTTAGAGGAAAGTTTGACGATCTCAGAATGAAAGAAGGTGAAAACATCACTCAGTACAACACAAGAATAAAAGAAGTAGTCAATGCTAAATGAGGCATTGGAGGTACACTTGAAGAGGAGATAGTGGTAAGTAAAATCTTAAGAACCTTATTGCCTGTATATGCTATTAGAGTCTATGCTATTCAATAAATGAGAGCAGTAGAAAATAATGCATTCACTCTTGATAGCCTGATTGGTAGACTGATTTCATTTGAGATGAATAATTTTGATAACAGTGTCTTACCAAGTTTAGAGTCTCCATTTAAGTCTTCTATGAGAATAAACAAATCTAGTCAGACACAC
This sequence comes from Thuja plicata, assembly GCA_018584345.1. Taxonomy (NCBI): domain Eukaryota; kingdom Viridiplantae; phylum Streptophyta; class Pinopsida; order Cupressales; family Cupressaceae; genus Thuja; species Thuja plicata. The sequence goes on from MU225864.1 coordinate 108,885, forward strand.
TCATCTTGAAGAGATAGTGAAAGCGAAAGTGAAGAAGAAGATCTAGATGAAATAGAAGCACTCATGGCAAGAAGAATGCAAAGAGGCAAAGGTAAATACAAAGGCAAGTTACCACTTGTATGTTTCAATTGTAAAGAGATTG
>MU225864.1:114758-130678 GCA_018584345.1 Thuja plicata
CCCCCTCTCAGTTATTACTAACATATGTGAAATGTAAAATAGTAAAGTAATAAAACACAAACACATAACACATGGATTTTTAACGTGGAAACCCTGTTAAGGAAAAAAACCAGTGGGACCGGTACCCCAAATTTTCACTCTTTTGAAGTGAGCCCTGTTAAGAGCCAACCCTGTTAAAGGTTACAAACACACTGTTAGGTGTGACCTTGTTAGAGGATTTAAAAATAGTTTGTCACCTAGTATCTGGAATCGAATGCTACCATCCTTGATCAAACACTCACTTGGCCTATCAATAGGTATCAAGCATATCCAATGCTACTTTTATGATCAAACTTTTTGATACTTCTTGGGATGTATCTAAATTGTAAAAGACTTTTAAGTCCTGCTCGATTAAGAGGCTTTATGCTTGAATGGTTAAACTAAAACACTAATGATCTATTCATACATACAACTCAATTAAAGATTTTCAAATCTATTGTAAGTCCATTACCTCTCTGATCAATCTAATCAATTATACCTTTGCTCCACATTGTTCTGCTTTGTGATGCTTGTCTCAATGTTCATTGGTGTCTGCAGAATCTAGCTCTTCCTTTAGCTTGTTGATCAGGACTGAAAGAAGACTTTCTTCTCCTTCAAATTATCTTTAGCATCTTTCCTCTATTCTCTTTTTCACCCCACACACCCATTCGTAATGAATTGGGTTTGTCTCTATATAGACATGATTTTACCTTTTCTTGGCTTTCTTAATTCTTGGCATGCTCCACAATTCTTGCCAATAGATTTAAAGCAAACTCCAGTTTTATCTTAAAGAGATCTTCTTGCCAATTGGACAAATCATCTTTAAATCAATTACTTATCTCTGGCTTTATCTAGATGTTTAAAACAATGATAAGTATCTTTTAATTCTATCTTTAGCTTCTTGACAGCTAAGCATTTTGTCATTTTCTGAACTCTCTTTTCTATTAGTCAACACTTCAGTTAGTCATCAATGATAACTGACTGTTCCATCGGTGTGACTTCAGTTGTCATCGGGATCTCCATCCTTGTCTTCTTTGTCGGGCAACACTGAAATTGTTTCCATCGGTTTACTCTGTGTTTTTCTCGTTGGGCAACACTGTAACTTTGCTCGTCGGTAATGCAGTGCATTAGCTCATCGGGTAATACTGTGAATCTGCTCTTTTACTCTGATCATTGGTGTGCACTCTATCAGTGTATGCAGTCACTTAGTGAATACTTGACTTATATGCATTACTGATAGCATAGCCTTGATTCATTGGTTCTTTGAAGTCTTTGGCAGTATTTCCATGACCATACAGATTATATCAAGTTGACATCAATGACAATACAATCCATTAACTGATTTAATGTCTTGCATGACCATCAACTTAACATCTTCAAACATTCAATCAGTTACATGTCATCATATCATACTCTTTATTGTCATTACACCTATCATCTTGTGGCATAACAAAATCATGTATTTGCTGAAAAAATACATAATCTAAAACATACTCTTCATGCTCAACTAAATCCTCAACCAGTTGCATTGTAAATTTAAAACATTCAAGGTCAACCTTATAACTAGAATCATGATGACTTACCTCAGCATATGCTTGGATGTCAAAGGAAAAATTTTCACACTCAAAGTTTTGTGTATTATAAAAATATTCTGCTAAATCATTATGAATTGTAACCTTTGATTTCAGATTTGGTTCATCCTGAGAAACCCTAGCCATTTCCAAGCTACAATAATCTTCAAAATCAACACTAGAGGAAGGTTGATCATTAGAGAAAGGAAATGAATCAAAAATTTCATCCTATTCCCCATATTTATTATTTTCACAATCTGATATAACATTCAAATCAACTGAATTTCCAACTATGTCCACATGCAAAGGATTAGAAACCACATGAAAACCCTTCTCAAAATTTGAGTGGCAAAGTATTGTCTAATCCACATCTACTTCATAATCAAAGAGTGGGTTAAAAACTTCATTATATCCACATTGAAATTCAATATCACAGGTATCCTTATCAATGAGAGAAAAACTTGAATCAGCATCATCAATATTCGAACAACCATCAATACTATGAGTTTGAGAAGATGAATAACTATAGTCACGATTTTCAAAAAGAAAATCCTCATTATTTTCAACAAAACTTGCAAGGCTGTTCTAGTCACTTTGGGACTCAATCTTTTCAAACACACATTTGATTAATAATACCTTGCTAATGAGAATGTTAAGAAGGAAAACTAAGAATTGTGTGAAGGAGTTCTTATGCTGAAACATCATATACATAATCATTTTCAAAATTGGCTTCATGCATACACACATCAATTGGTTCTTCATAGACAACAGTTTGGACATATAGAGCTGGAGTAAATACAGGGTGAGGCCTATTCACTTGTTCAGAATACATTATGAAACTCCTTGGCTCAACATTAGCCTCATGAGAAACATAACCATTGTTATTAGGAGGTATACAAGACAATTTTATAACTAGAACAACATGCTGGTAATTATTTGAATTAATATTTACAATATCTACAACATATTGCTTACTTACATGATCATCATTAGAAGGCTGTATTTTAACCTCTCCTAGTGAAACAATCTCATCTCTTACACACTCCTTTATCCCTGTTTCAACTTGAAACTTAATGTGTGAAGTAGATTCAGCAAAAACTTCATACTATTGGTTAAAATCTGCATTCTCAATCTGATTTATATTAGTTATCTGTGTACTAGTTGGGGCAGAAAACTCACCAACATTCTGAGAATTCCATGGACCCTCTGAATTTCTATATTTAGCCCCATATGAATTCTCATGAGAAATTGCATTTTTAGATTTATGATATTTCATAAAGCCAAACTTCATCATTCCTTCAATGTCCATTTCCATTTAACATGCCTGATATAAATTCTGAGGCTCTTTATCTCTCAGCATGTAACTCATCTTCTTATCAAATGCTTCCAAGTACACAATCAAAGACATCGCATCTTGGGGTCTACATTTCTCAGGAATTTTCTTCAGGGTTCTCATAAATCTGAAATTAAAAGTAGATACTAACTCATCATCTCCAATATGAATGTCAAAGAAATTAGTGATCAAGCCATATACACTAACCCATTCTCTGAATTGTTCATTTAATGTTGATTCAAATTCTTTCCAAGAGTTGATTGACTGTGGAGACAAAAATGAGAACTATTCTCTCGCATCAACCATTAAATATTGTGCAAACAATCACATAATAATATCTTCTTGATCAACCTCATGGTTCTCAATCAATTCAATGAATCTATTTAGATGATTCTCAGTCGATTGTTCTTTCATACCACATAATCTAGGCAATTGTTCTCTGATCTCTAGTGGAATAGAATTTGGGTAATCATGGATACCACTAAAATTTAAAGCCACATGTCTCTCAATTTTGAAATCCCTTTTCAAATTATAGAATTGAGGCTAATGACTACTCTTTATAAAACCTCTTATAGTTAAGGATTATGCATCCTTTCTACTAGAAACAATACATTGAACTCATTAAATTATTGACCAGGGAGTGTAGACTTGAAATGGTGACAACAAAGTATATGCTCTAATCCATTCTGGAAGCCATCATTATAGTAAATGGGAAATGCTTGAAAGGAACTAAACTAGGAAATGAAATGTCAACAGTGTAATCTAAAGATGAAGTGACTTGCTGAAATAGTAAGTTTAATCCTATGCTACAGGAATGATAAATTAGCTAACTACCTTTGTTGCAGGAACAACCACTGGTACTATTACTAGTGGCTGCAGGAGCAATAGAGTCCTACTTGCTTCAAATAACTTGCAATCTAATTACTGAAATAACTTGCAACCTACTTAACTACAAATTAGATTCACCTCCTATGTGGGCCCCCACAGAAATGTGAATAAACAAGATCTCAGATACTAGAAGTTGAAGCTCTCATAATTTATTCATAAAACATGGATTACACAGGATATAGAAAATAAGACTGTATATCTCCTTCTGAATTACAATAGAGTATTGTAATAATAATTCTCTATCTATCAACTAACTACTGGAAATAGAACTTCTAGCTTTATTTAACAACAAATTGAAACAAACTCCTATTGACTAGGACTTCCCCAACATTAGGGATATGGCAGTCATCAAGAACACAACCAACAACTTAAACTGAAGGAACAAACTGCATTTATACTTTCATGAAATCTAGGAACACTCTACTGCTAGATTGACTCCATCGTGACCATTTCTGCTGTGATTCATCCGCAACAGGACTCATTCTCACCCGCAGTAGTAGAACCATTATGAGCTCCACAACGGTTGGTCCTTTCAAAGCGTTACTCTGTTCCTCTTATGTTGACTCCTTCCTTATTCATGGATCCATTGCCTCTACAAAAGGGTTAGTATGTACATATCCAAGACAGAGAATTCATAACAAGTTGATCTACCACCTCGCTCTTCACCATATGGCTACAAGAAACCCACCCAACTTAAAGTAAGACATACAAGGTTTCAGATTTAATTCCATATATCCATACAACACATAGATAGCATATTGATAAACTTTCAAAAACATTTCACATATTTTTGCATACACCCATAGATATGACAGTTCTAAGATATTAAACAGTCTGGAAAGTATCATGAAAACATATAAAGTCTTTCAAAAGTAGCCATAGAACCATAAACTATATGGCCCTATCTTAGCCTTATCATTCCCCCCAACTTAAGCCTTTGCTGGTCCTCAAGCAAAGAGGTAGTTCTTTAACCTGGCGTGCATTCTGAGATCCACAACTATTTTCTGACCAACTCCTCCATCAGCAAAACTCCAGTAAAAACCCTTTTTGTCCCTATATGCTTCCCACCTTCTGACCTCTGCTGCCATGTCATGATTTTCCAAGTTTCCTGAATTAGGCAAAAGAGTTGAAAGAAAAAGAGGTGGTTGGAACGTTAATGGAAGCTAGTAGCTTTTTCTTTCTCTGCCCAACATGACATACCAGGGAGCACGCTTATTTACCATTTGCAAAATTAAGCCGTGAATGGGGTTCCTTATTCCTCATATCTGCTGTCATAGTAATCTAGCGCCATTGGAGGGATTTTGTGGCCTCAGCTAATTTAGTTTTGACCATCTGAGTGTATTCATTGTAGGTTGCATCCCTGAGAGGGTTGATGATTTTTTCCCCTGAGTCTGACTATACTAACTTCATCCAGTCATAATAGTATGTTTTTGGATCTTTAGCCTCTGGCCGTCAGTTTAGAGGAATTTCATCCTCTAATTCCCTATAAATTTTAGCCTGAGACTCCCTACTGATCTCATTCTGTATCCAGGACATGAGTGCCCTAAGATGGATATCTCCAACATAGGGTAGTGGATTCCAAACCCTATCATTAGGTACAGCTAGATTATGCAGGAAGAATTCATGTAATAAGTTTTGTATGGCTGCAGGAGAATTATGGAAGGCTTGAAAAAATTGAATGGGCTCTTTTAACAAAGGAGACTTGCCCCTAACTATATTGGTCAATTGATAACTCAATTATTGTTCTTTAAGAAAAATGGCATATACTGGGGAAGGGAACCTACAGCTCATCAGGTCAGGGATAACTGATGTTACCTTAGCCAATCTTTCTTAGAGCTATTCTACCTCTTCCTCCTTCTCTACCAACTCTTGAAAAGTTTGATCAATAACCCGATTTAAATCTTTCTTCAGCCTTTTCCATTGTTCTCTTTCCATGATTAACTGATTAACTAACCAAAAAATAATAGAGAACGGAGTTACAAGACAAGGTACCTCTGGTAAATCACCTTCGTCATGATATTCTCCTGCTGATCCATCATCTCCTATAGCTGCATTTCCCAAAAAATTTGAATGAATTATGATGGCCCTTTCTGGATTACTATATTGTTGAGCTATAGCAACTAGTTTGTTCAACTCCTAATCTGAAACTTGCTCAGCCATCATGTCAATGCTAGGGTTTTCTCAAAACAGATCCTCCCCTTCTATTGTAGGAGGTGTATCCCCACTCATAGCAACATCAGAATTGTCTTCAAATAAATGTTGTTCTATTATTGTGGGGGGTGAATTCGGCATCCCTTCATTAGGAATAGAGTCTCCCTCAGAGAAGTCATCATTGTTATCTGCTTCAATGAAATCATCACTAATTTGGGTTTCCTGGGTAGATGAATCCCTTCTCTGGAATCTAAATTCTTGCTCCTCAAAGGTAGAATCATCCTTAATTACTACACATTCTTTGTCCACAACAACCTCAAAAGATTGTTTACCTCCTGATGGTTCTTCTAACTCAGGAGAATCAAGGTTGACCACTGCATTTTCTGGCGACATATCTATGGCCATACCCTTCCTTTGCCTGTTGCTTCTTTGTAAAGGAGTTTCCTCCATCCTATTAGCAGTATTTCGCTTTCAAGAAAGTACCTGAAGCTGTAGGATCCATTTTCTTATCAGATTTAGCTGACTTTTCTTTTTCCTTCCCTTTTTCAACAGGGGTAGAAGTTGTATCATCAGAAGGAGGAACAGTTTTCTCTTGGACTTCTTTCTCCAAAATTTTCTATTTGCCCTTGTTCTGGGATGACCTAGATGTAGAAGCTTGAGTAGGATGCCTAGAATTTTTAGTCCTAGGCTTCCTTGTTGAGGAAGAACCTGTTCCTAGTTCCTCAATGATTTTAAAAACCCCTTGCTCAGTTTGGAGTCTTCTGCCAACCCTACTCCCTAACGGTCTTAGGGTTTCTTCTAATTTCCCTTCCAAGAATTCTTCCCATGTTACATTAGGGTAGTCTCGTAATGCCTTCTCTACTATAAGCTTAATGAGAAATTATGGGAGACATTGTTAGGCTTACCTTCCTGCACTACTACAGCTCTTTTCTGCAGAATGTTGTAGAGGAAATTTGGCACATTGATAGGTCTATTGTCATGCCTTAAACAGCTCAGGAATTTGAAATGTATTGCATGCAGGTAGGCTTGTCGACCCTCACAGGTGAAATATTTGATCACAAAAGCCGCACACTGCTTAAAGGTTTTTGGTAAAGACAATCTGTTGGTGCCTTATTTCTTGTCAATCTCCAATAGTGGGTCTGTGTGTAAAGTAAACTATGCTCTCGCAGTTGCTAGGTCAAAATTCTCTGGAAACTCCTCGCCTTCCTGCGGTAACCCCATTATGTCTGCTACAATTTCTTGTGAAAATGGTACCCTTAGTCCTTTAAGAGTAGCTACTCCATCACAGAGTGTGCTCAAGAACAGTAATGCTACCTCCTCATTCTGAATAGTGAGCTTCAGAATGTAATCCATCCATCCTCTGGCCTGGAATAATAGCCTATATTTTTTATTGTTTAACAGAACATGGTGATCCGTAGGTTCATAATGAATTAAATCACCACCCATGTTTGCAGAGTTTGAAGGATACACACCACAAGAATGTACAAGCAATGCAGGGATGTTTTACAAGCTATATCAAGAAATTAGCAAAGAAGATCAAGAAAAACAAGGCTGCAGGAAAATGGAAACTTTTGGACTTTGAGATTTCAAATGCTAAATGGAGAAATGAATGCATATCTATCATATCTTGAAAGATTTAACTATTCATGATTACTCAACAGACGTCTGTATGGACACCTTGGCTGGCTTATTTGTGCGAATTAAATCGCTCATTTTGAGGTTGTCCAATCAAGGGTACAATGTGTAATATTTGTGAAAAAGGTACAAGTTTTTAAAAAGTTTGATAAATATATCATACAATATGTGCATAGTTATATAGGACAAATCACATGTTTTCTCCTCCCCCCAACTTAAGTATGACAAGGGTCCCACCATGGCGCATACAACGAGAGCGAGGCTAGTAAAAATGAATTAATGAATTTAAATGCCAAGGAAAAGTACACACACCTGATGACGTAGTGGCAGCTCCGTGAAGTGAATGAAGTAAGTGCCATCTGATGTTGGGAAATGATGAGGTGGAAGGGTGGCAGAAAAGAAAGAATGAAATGAATTTTTATTGCGGAGAAAATTACTTTCTGAAAGAAAGTAATTATTACGGGGCGATGCAACTAGTTTTTAAAGTGAAGGCTGAATATGAGCGAGGGGCTCACATTCTTGTGCTATAGGAGGATTGTGAATGGCAATGCTGGAAAACTACTACAGGAACTCAGCTTTGCTCTGTGGTTTATGGTACAACTTGAGTCGCTAGCCATTAACCAGTAGCTTGAACTAAACAGGGTCAACGGTCGACAACTACACAGCACCATTTGAAAATACAGCAATTACTTCATAGGGTCCTAACCAGTGGGTTTGGAACTTACCAGGGGTGTGTTGATATTTGGAGTCGTACAAGAGAGCCCAATCACCGACGACAAATTTTTTGTCTTTGATAAACTTGTAATGCCACTGCTTCCTCTATTGTTGCACCAAATCGGTGTTAGCTAAGGCAGATTTTTGCCATTCATCTAGACTGTTCAAGGTGAGAACACGGTCCTGTTGAGCTGCAGTGAGATCAAGGTTGAGGTCCAAGGTTGTTCGCAAGGTTTTATGTTCAAACTCGACTGGCATCATTGTCATTTTTCCATAGACTAGTTGGAACGGGGTGAATCATGTAGTAGACTTCCACGTAGTGCGGTAAGCCCACAATGCTTCAGGAAGCCTAGCTGCCCAATCCTTCTTATGAACAGCTATGGTTTTGGTAAGAATGGCCTCTAATTCGCGGTTAGTAACCTGCCCATTGGCCTACAGATGGTAAGGAGATGACTTGGCATGATGAATGTTGCATTCCTCCATCAAAGCAGCAATGAGGTTGGAAGTGAACTGCGCCCCTTGATTAGAGACAATTTCCCTTGGAACACCAAAGCGGGTAAAAATGAACTCATACAAGAACTTAGCAACATTATTGTCTCTTGGATGTTTCATTGGTTTAGCTTCAGCCCACTTAGTAGCATAATCAGTATAGACCAAAATGTAAGACTTACCTTGAGAAGAAGGATCAATTGGACCCACAAAATCAATGCCCCACTTATCAAAGGGTGTGACCACCACCTGTGGCTACAGGGGCATCTCATCGGTCTTAGTAGGCCTCCCCATTTGCTGGCACCGATCACATTTCTTGGTGTATTGAGCGACATCTTTGTGGAGAGTCGGCCAATAATACCTTGTAGTCAGAATTTTGAAGGTCGTCCTTTTGGTTGCAAAGTGGCCACCGCATAGCTCATTATGACATGCCCAGAGGATGTCATAAGTCTCATCCTCATGAATGCATCGTCTCATAACTTGGTCCAAGCCAGTGTAAAACATGAAACCAGTAATCTAAGAAAAGTTAAAACTTTTCTCAGCTAGCAGCCGACGTTCCTTGGAAGAAAAATGGGCCAGAGTTCAACCAGTTGTGAGATAATTGGCAAGATCAGCATACCATGGATTGTGTGCTTGCAACAGGAACAAATGTTCATCTAGAAAACTGTCATCTATGGCTACAGGATCATCAGGAACATGCAAGCGAGAGAGAAAGTCAGCCACAAAATTGGCTTTCCCGAGCTTGTCGATGACGGTGATGTCAAATTCCTACATGAGTAGCAGCCAATTAGCCAATCTTCCTGAGATAGCTGGTTTGTTCATCAGGTACCAGATTGCAGAATGGTCAGTATGGACAAAAATTTGGTACCCAGTGATATAATGCCTAAACTTGTTCAGGGCATAAATTACTGCAAGAAACTCTTTTTCGGTCACTGTATAATTGAATTCGGCCCCCTGCAGATTCTTGCTGATAAAATAAATGGCATGCTCAATTGCATCTTCTTGCTGGCCCAATACTGCCCCAATAGCATAATCTGAGGCATCGATATGAATGGGGAATGGCAAACCCCAGTTTGGTCCACGCAGTACGGGTGCAGTGGTTAGAACTTCCTTTAGCTGCAGGAAAGCCTTATCACACTCAAAATTCCAAGTAAAATTAGAGTCCTTTATTAACAGATTATAGAGGGGAGCTATAAAAAGGCTAAAATATTTGATAAACCATCTATAATACCCAGCATGTCCGAGCAAACTCTGGACATCCTTCTGCTTCTCTGGGGTGGTAAGAGTACTGATGACTAAAATCTTGGCGGGGTCGACCTAGATGCCATGTGAGGAAATAAAATGTCCCAACACGACACCTTCTTCCATCATCATAAAGCACTTCTCAATGTTGAGAGAGAGATTATAGTCCTGGCATCTTCAGAGGACCTTTTCCAGATTGTCCTTGGCTTCATCAAATGTGTTCCCATAGGTAGTGAAGTCATCCATGTAGATTTCCATACAATCGGAAGATATGTTTGAAAAGATACTGATGACCGCTCGCTAGAAAGTGGCAGGGGCATTACATAAGCCAAAAGGGAGGACAAAATATGCAGAAGTGCCCCAAGGATAGGTGAAGGTAGTTTTCTCCTGATCCTCAGGAGCTATTTGAATTTGGTTGTAACCACTGAACCCATCCAAGAAGGAGAAATACTTCTTCCCTGCTAGGTTGTCTAGGACTTGGTCTATGAATGGGGGTGGGAAATGGCCCTTTTTAGTGGCTGTATTGAGCTCCCTGTAATCCACACAAACACGCCATTTACCTCTTTTTTTGGCACTATGACAAGAGGTGACACCCATTGGCTGTCAGAAATTGGATAGATAAACCCGACATTAAGGAGATTTTGGAGCTCAGTTTTGACTATATCACGTAGGATAGGATTGACTCTTCTTTGTGGTTTCCTAATAGGTTTATAATCTAGACTTATATAGATCTGATGGGTACAAAGCTTAGGATCTATCCCTTTCATGTCAGTGTAATCCCAGGAAAAGGCCTGTTGGTTGTCCTGTAGTAGCTGTAGGATATCTTTTTGGCGGGGTAATGACAGGTTAGAGCTGATATTCAAGTCCTTGCCAGGGCTAATTTCCATTTTTATGACCTTATCCATCATGGCCAACTCAGAAATTGGCGGTGAAGCTAGTTCATGTGGTAATAGGAGATGAAGATAGCTGGAAGATAGTGAATACGGAGATGTATGTGGAGTGGTCAAAATAGTCTCTAAAACATAGTCTGATTGCGGACACATCTGGGAATTGATGTCATAGTCATTAGTGAGGATAGATGAAATTATCTCATCTTCTCCCCTAGAGGCTAGAAACGGCTCTCTTCCTATTACCATGAGTTGCTGGATTGAGTGGGTTTCAAGATCAAGTTCATCTAATTCTGGCCACATGGAATCATCATCCTGCACCATGGGTTGAGCAGGGGAGTAGAGTGTCAAGTTTTTGGTGTTGACGCCATTAGAGATGGTCATCTTTCCTAACCGACAAGCTATGAAGGCATCAACAGTGGCCAACCATGGTCATCCTAAAATCAGAGGGTACCCACCCATATTAGCTTTAGGGGAGAGAATCACAAAGTCTATGAGATACTCCCAAGAATGTAGGGTGACTATCACATCTTCAATTACCCCATCAGGTTTAACAATGGAACTATCAGCCAGTTGCAAAATTGTTGGTGTGTCACGGAGACCAACAATGTTTAGATTGGACAGGACTTCTTTGGTCGTGAAATTTATAGATGCACCTAAATCCATTAAGGCATTTGGAACTTGTATACCTTGGATGGTAACTGTAACCACAAGACTTCCTGGATTGGCATACTTGGGTACAGACAACTTGTCTAACATAAGATCAGAGAGCTGGCCGACGACATGAATGGTCTTGGGATCCTTTTTCCTCCTTCCTGGTTGTTTAATGCATGCCTCTCAAATAGCTTTAGTATAGGCAGGGACTTCCTTGATAGCATCTAGGAAAGGAATCTTTACCGTTATATGCTTTAATTGATCAAGTAAGTCTGCTACAGCATGGTTTACTATGGGGTCAGCTTGGTGAGCTAATCTCTAAGGAAATGGAGGCTCTTTGGCTATAGGAGCCGACACATCTTCGTGGTCAACAGGAGGCTCCTCCACTTCGGTTATGACAAGGGGTTGTGGTGAAGCAAGGGTAGTTCCTGACCTAAGATGAATGTCATGCAAGGCATAGCTCTGCTGCTGAGCTGGTGGTTTGTTATTGGGATTGGGATTAGGTTGTGTGGGCAGTTATGGTGGCTTAGGAGGATTATTAGCTGTTGCAGGAGGAGGCATGAGAGCTTGTTGTTGTGGAGGAGGCATTATGGATTGCTGATTAGGCTAATTAGACTATTGATGGGGTTGTTGCTAGCCTTGCTAAGGATGTTTCCAGCCTTGCTAGAGCTATTTCCAGCCCTGCTGGGGTTGTTGCCAACCCTGCTGGGGCTAGTTCCACCCCTGTTGGGGTTGCTGCCAATTATTATATCCTCTAAAATTATGGGGACCTGAATTTGGGAAACTTTGCCATGGATTATTATTGCTAGGAATTTGAAGAGGATCTTGAGGCATACCTGGTCATGGGGCCCATGGCCTGCGTTGAGCGACATATAGCACCTCCCCATTTTCATCAATAGCTTTGAACTCCGTAGGCATCGGCTGGGACTCTACATTTGCAATGGTCTTGCATTTGTAGCTCCTCTCTTTCTCCCTATAATGTGGGCAGTATTTGGCGAGCACAACATCAACATCCTCCTTCTTTCGAGCTTGCATGGTATCCAGCTGAGTAAATGATGTCTTGCTTGAAGTCCGATAGGAGATTAGAAAGTTCTATCTTGAATACCCCAGAGCCAACAGACTTGTATGGTAGGTCTCAAATTCCTCTACCCTTCTTGACAGTGGCCCAGGAGTAGTTCAAGCAGATATTTTTGATATCATCCCAATTTTTTTGTGTAACATCACCTCCAGCCATCAGGTCTAGAGCCTCAATGCTTCCTTCATTGACACCTTTAATGAAAAGGTGTTTCTGAGAGTCCTCATTCAGTTGATGCTGAGTGTTACGCTACAGGTTGTACATGAACCTCGAAACATAATCTTCTAGGGTCTCATCCTCTTTTTGGGTCATCCTAAAGATGTCATCACCTTTCAAATCGCACCCTCAACAGTATTCTTTGTATTTGGAAAGAAACATGTTGCTCATGGCAGTCCAATCTGCTACAGTGTTAGCACCAAGGCCCATGAACCATCATAGCGTGGCTTCCTTCATAGTGGATGGAAACAACTTGAGCTTATGTGCATTATTTGTATAGTCGTAGCTCCTACAAAGGATGTCGAACTCGAACAGGAAAGTCTCAGGGTCTTCAGTGATGAGGCCATAGAACTTGGGCAAGGCTGTAGAGGGTATGTTCTTCAAATTTTGATTTCCTTCTTGAGGTGTAATTGGAAAGGGAAAGGTTGGTTGAGCCATCCTTGGAGGAGGCCCTGGCGGTGGTAAAAGATCTTCGGGTTCAGCAAATAGTTCGTCTAATTGCAAGGATTCGTCAGATGATAGTAAATGATCAAATGCATTAGCAAATATGTTTTCAAATGGTTCTTCAACTTCTATGGGTGCAACTTGGGGCTCCTCAAGCTCAGAATGGAATAGATTAAATGGCTTAGCTTGATGATCTTAAGGAAGGAAATGCCCAAGATGATCTCTTCTTCTATGCATAAAAATGAATGCTAAACTAGGCCTAAAATGACTCTAGGCTGGATTAGGTTGACACCAATCCCCGGTAGCAGCACCAAAAATGACTGCTCTTTATAACACCTCTTATAGTTAAGGATTATGCATCCTTTCTACTAGAAACAATACATTGAACTCATTAAATTATTGACCAGGGAGCGTAGACTTGAAATGGTGATAGCAAAGTATATGCTCTAATCCATTCTGAAAGCCATCATTATAGGAAATGGGAAATGCTTGAAAGGAACTAAACTAGGAAATGAAATGTCAACAGTGTAATCTAAAGATGAAGTGACTTGCCTAAAATAGTAAGTTTAATCCTATGCTGCAGGAATGATAAACAAGCTAACTGCCTTTGCTGCAGGAACAACCACTGGTACTGTTACTAGTGGCTGCAGGAGCAATAGAGTCCTACTTGCTTCAAATAACTTGCAATCTAATTACTAAAATAACTTGCAACCTACTTAACTACAAATTAGATTCATCTCCCGTGTGGGCCCCCACAAAAATGTGAATAAACAAGATCTCAGATACTAGAAGTTGAAGCTCTCATAATTTATTCATAAAACATGGATTACACAGGATATAGAAAATAAGACTGTATATTTCCTTCTGAATTACAATAGAGTATTGTAATAATAATTCTCTATCTATCAACTAACTATTGGAAATAGAACTTCCAGCTTTATTTAACAAAAACTTGAAACAAACTCCTATTGACTAGGACTTCCCCAACATTAGGGATATGGCAGTCATCAAGAACACGACCAACAACTTAAACTGAAGGAACAAACTGCATTTATACTTTCATGAAATCTAGGAACACTCTGCTGCTAGATTGACTCCATCGTGACCGTTTCAGCTATGATTCATCCGCAACAGGACTCATTCTCACCCGCGGTAGTAGAACCATTATGAGCTCCGCAACAGTTGGTCCTTTCAAAGCGTTACTTTGTTCCTCTTATGTTGACTCCTTCCTTATTCATGGATCCATTGCCTCTGCAAATGGGTTAGTACGTGTACATATCCAAGATAGAGAATTCATAACAAGTTTATTTACCACCTCGCTCTTCATCATATGGCTACAGGAAACCCACCCAACTTAAAGTAAGATAGACAAGGTATCAGATTTAATTCCATATATCCATACAACACATAGATAGCATATTGATAAACTTTCAAAAACATTTCACATATATTTGCATACACCCAAAGATATAACAGTTCTAAGATATTAAACAGTCTGGAAAGTATCATGAAAACATATAAAGTCTTTCAAAAGTAGCCATAAAATATATGAAAGCATAAACTATATGGCCCTATTTCAGCCTTATCAGCTAACTGGAACTCATGACTGCACTTGGAGTCATGTAGGGGAGTACATGTTACTCATACATCATGATACTCATGCCCTTACAAATACTATCTTAACAACAAGAAATCCTTCAATTACCATCTTCATGCCCTCTTACAATAAAGACTAAATTCTCTCTGAAATGAGCATGAATTTAAAATACATACATACTTCTCAAAATTATAAATAATATATTCACTAACCGAGAAGCATTTGAACTTATTACCACTATTTCCTTTTCTTAGTGCTACTTCACTTAATAAGGAACTTTTCTTTCTCATAGAAACATGAGGATTAGTTGGAAGGAAAATTGTAGTCGTTGCTCATTTCTCTTTGAATGGAAACTTGGAAGATCTAGAGCCTTCTTTGTAGCTCTATCGAGTTCTTTTTATATAGAGTTGCCACCTCCTTGCATAGGAAAATTTTCAAATAGCTAAATCCATTTGACACATATATTTATTTCTTGGTTTTCTCCAACCAGGAAAGCCGCACAACCTTCCTTATACTCACTGTAATAAAAGCACCTCCAAGCTATCCTTACAGAGATTTGAAATAAATGTTAGACTCTAATTCTTTACTCTTTCTCTCAACCAGATTCTGGGGTTAATTCAATAGAACAAGGGAACAACGCTCCTAAACTTGTTGATCATTATATTGAAACTTTACTTGATTTCCCTAGTAGAGTCGTCATTTATGTTGGATCTTTTTCTTGCAACCCTCAATCCTAAAAGAGAAAGTGGGAATTAGACCTAGGGATATTCATCTAATTCACAAAGTCTACATCATCAACAGATTGAGGATAGTAAAAGCCAATGTTAACAAGGTCCTGTTGGTGCCCAAAAATGCTAAATTGGATTTCCTATGGACTCTCCAATCCAATGCTTGGAAACCCAAGTGATTTGGCCAACTAACAAGTCACAACCAAAGCAAGGTTGGAACTTCTGCAATTCTAGCTCTGCAAAACCAAGGCTGGTAGGCCTATACCTTGACTTATCCT
>MU225864.1:131366-146680 GCA_018584345.1 Thuja plicata
ATTTTACATTATGTATATATGTGTGTTTGAGTGGCTTTCACACCTTTTTAGGGTGAAAAGACACAACTCTTATTACAAATTATTTTGAAAAAACAATAAACTAACTAAAAAATAACTACCTAAATTTCGGATTTGGCTTTGGTTGAAAATCCAAAACACCTTGTGAAAAGCTAATATTTCTGTTGGAGATAGGAAATGTGATTTCCCAAACTGGGTTAGGCTTAGATTTTTAAAATTCGACCATCTTTATCCTCTATCGAAATCATCTTTGTATCAAGTCTAAATTCCAACATTTTCTAAAGGCTTCGATTAGTTAGTTCTATTTATTTGTATCATAAAGCTTCTTTACTTTGATCTTTTTTAGTACGGAGAAACATGCTTCTTGATAATGGATTGGGACTTCTAAATTATCAAAATTTAGGGTACCACCAGGTCCTATGACCTTCTTCACTTTGAGTTCCACACAATCAAGAGGGTTTTCCTAATAACACGAATCTGCACATATAATAAATGTCTTTCTACACAACACTATGTAGACACACAACTGTGGATAGTTCTTAGACTTGTAGGTAATGGGAATTTAAATCTCTATGAATCTAATGCTAGCTCCCACCTGCATTAAGTGTGCTGAGAACTAGATAACTCATCTTCACATTAATAAACATGAATTTAAAGGGATTCATAGTGATTTGAGATGTTTTTGAAAGTATTTCTACACTCATACAGATCAGTACCTTGCATGGCGTTTATAGAGTCAAATATACATCCATTATAAAATCCATATGAACAAAATCTCAACCAACCAGCTTTCAATATGTTACTACCTTGCACCAACAAACCTACTTATATCATCACAAATTTCTACTTATGAATCCAATTCGTGTATTCAAGCTCATAAACACTTGCTCTCGGAATTTAACTCTTCCCTTAGAAGAGACCCATAAACATGTATTACAAAACACACAACAAATGTGCAGACAAATTTTGATATCCTCAATATTCAAATTTGTATAAGTTTAAATACAGTCACTTGAGACCATTGTTTTTTAGACAAAGAAACTTATCCCTTTCCTGGAAAGAGATCAATGTTGAAACAACAAAACCACATAGAAATTTGCAGAGATGAATTGAAGATCCTGAATACATTCAATTCAAATAGTCTAAATGCACAAAAATGGAGACAACTCTATGATAACAGTAGTCAACCTGCACTAATTGGTCTACCATTATTCATAAAAGAAAACTTAATACAAGAACATACTACATCTGCAACCTACAATTAGGAGAAAACTAACTATACAAACTTGAAAATAAAACTTTCATAATTGGAACCTTGTACAAAGGGAAGAAAATAGAATATATAGATCAGAAGAAACTCTTGATTCTTTCTTCAAAAGGCACCTGTCCTTTCCCCCTAGAAATATCTGAAAATCTAATTTGGTTTTGAAAATATCCCCATTGTTGTTTGAACAACCTTATGTCAACAGTCTTTGAAATCTAATTTTATGCATTGAAACTTCTTTAAAATACATCATGAATTACACATTCATCTTTGAAAATAACCATATTTTCAATTCATATATTCTGTGCAAATCTAAAGATTAAATCCTAATGTTTTGTGTAAATTTAATTGCTTTATCATTATGTACTTCTCCCCTGCACATTTACACATTTATTTTCCATTTTAACTCTTATGTCTGCATAGGCCACCAAATTACACCATGTGTCATCCGCTTATTGGCTCTGCATGACCATCGTGAGTGCATAACTAACCACTATTAGTTATGTCGTGCACTCGCAACACTAACTGCTAACTCCTCCTAACCGTCGCAACTGCGCGACTAACTGCCCTCGCGCACTCGCTGATTAACTCCTTACCTGCCTGCATACCTGCCTCACGACTACATGACAACTCGCCACCTAGAACTCTCAACCCCATAATTGGTTCCATTGCTTGGCCACATGTCATCATCTCACGCACTATTGAGCATTTCCTCAGACCTCTCCAAACCACTAGGAGTGCGTGACCATGCTGCCACCTATCATACTTATCACCTACATAGGCCTTGCCAAAATATGTTTGTCACTGACTTCTTGACATGCATACTGAGACATCTTCTACACGTGGGCACATTGTCGAGAGCCTCCAGGCTCTTTACTTCATATTACATTGTAAGTGCTATTGCATATAAACTTGTGAAATGTCTTTCACCCACTCAATGTTGGACTAAGTTTTTGCAAGTTTCTAAATGTGCGCTTGCAAAATTTGGTTCCTTTATCTCCTTTGACCAAGCATAACCTTCCACCACCTAAGCGCGCGCCAATGAGCCCCTTGGCTCTTACTTCACACAACAATGTAAACATTGCCATATAAAAACATTAAAATTCCTTCACCCTCCTTGCATGTGGGACTAATGTCTTTGTTTATAAATATGCATTGTCTCCCTTGTAAACTTGCACAGACTTTCATTTGCATTTAACATGCTCACCTGCCAATTTGAATTTTTCTTGGACTTTTTAAAGTCTTTATTCCATGTGCACTTGTAAAAATAGTTAACATGCCTCTGTTTGGGGAGTTTTAAAACCTTTATTCACAAAAAATGTGCGCAGCCTCCCTTGATCTGGTCATACACAACTCTCTGAGAAAATGCACATTATTTCCACACTTATGGTCTAGCATGGGCAACAAGAAAAATATGCTGGAAAAGGTAGTAGAAGTTGGCATTACACCTGCCAATTTCCATTTGTTTTAAAGTTTTAAACTCCTGCTACTCCATGCGCAGACTCCTCCATTTCCCACATAGAACCTATGTTATTCCTCCAGCATAGCCTCTGCAGAACTCCACCTTGAATCATTATGTATGCCACTTGTTGGCAGGGTTGTAGACTTGGTTTCACACCTTCCAAATTACATTGGCTGGGAGTCTCAATAATCTCCCTCCTCATATTTGCCACGCAACTCTATTATTTCAAACCAAATTTGCATAGACTTCAACTAGTTACTTGGCAAGTTTGCAAAAATTTCTAAAGCCTCCTTGTGCGCTGGCCTCCAATAGTTGCGCAATCCTTTCTCCTTGCACAACACTTGCCAATGGCATTTTTTTGCATGAATTAGACACCATGCTTTACTACACAGCCTTACATTCTCCAATTGGCAATTAGCGGAAACTTCTCTTTGACTTTGTTGATTGCGCAACCTCTGGTCCTCATAACATGTGCATGCATTTTCACTTCATGTATATGCGCTAACTATTTGGTTTGTTTTTGCATTTTTTTTATAGTTTTCAAAAAAAAAAACTGTGCGTCTCCATACTGTGCAGACCTCTACTTAGCTCTGCCTCCTTGGTGTGAACAGTTCACATGCTTTTTCTCTGAATCCACATGGCAATGCATTCACTTGAAATTTTTCAACTCCTCTAGAGTCATGATACTGTGAACATGGCACCATGAGACCACATTTTTCTGGCATTCAAATACAATTCTTGTGCGTATCCTATGCTTCCACATTTTGCACCAATTTGCACAAACTCTATAGTCACGATGTCTCACAAATAATTCATACTACAAAAGCATTTTTACACCTTTGTGAAGCATTTAAATAGTCAACAGCCTTGATCTGATTCCATCAGTCATTCACGCTTGGTTATGAGGATCCTAACTGGGTGCAAGCAAGAAGAAATGGGGTAAAAATTTGTGTATATCAGTTTTACACCCGTAGACTGCACTGGTTTGGGGCTTCCAATTATGTGCATCGACTGTACTCATTTCCATTATTTGTTTGTCGTGGGCTCGCTGTTGTTTCCAAACCTTTCACTTTTTCCTTACGGGTGCGTGAGGGATGAACGCATGGCCAGGAGGGCCCACCACATAATAAAATATTTTAATAAATCCTTTCGTACTCACTCGTATACTCGTGAGCTACTTGGAGCATATACCAGATGCCCTGTGATTTAGTGATTGTGGCAAGGGAAGAAATAAATTTACAAACCTTAATAAAAGTCTTTGTTCCTCTTTTTACTAGCCCCACCCTAATTACTTTTCCCACTCTTATGCCATTTTAAATCATTCTAAAGATGATTTAATGAATTTTATAATATTTATTTATGGCATTTCACATATAAATTTTAAATCATGAAAGTGATTTAAAATTTTTTCTTTCACCTCCACTTATAAAATATCATTATTTAAATCAAAATTGATTTATAATAATAATATTATATCAAACACTTGCAAAATTCCTTTATAAACCTATGGTGAATGACAAGTCCTTGATGGGCCTGATCTTAAAATTTTCTAATCTGAAACACATCTTCATCCCAAATGATCCGAATGTAACCCTGAATGCTCCTCAAGCAAGAAAATTGAAGTGGCTTTTCATTAGCACTGTCCTCTAAGAACTTCTGCCAAAATGACCGAAAAATGATAAATGGCCTCTGGAATTGGCCTGGAAAACTGGCTAAATAACCACTTGAATCCCTACAATCTGAAACACACACTCACTTTCACCATTTTTGTATAGATGACAAATATAATTGCACGACACTTTCAAGGTTGTGAGATATTAAGATTCAAAGTAGGGTGTTTCATTACTTTTACAAACAAGTGTACCAAACCACATTGAAACCCATTTAATCACCGGCTTGCAAAAATATCCAATGCTCATTAGTATGCTATCACTTGGGATGGGCATTCATTCATGTACAAAGAGTATGCATGCAAGAGAGTTTTGCTTGATTTAAATCCACGTGCGAGATATAGCTAATCAAATTTAGCAATTCTAAAAAACTATGCAAATGCAGATGTGAAAACAAAATAAATTTCATTTGGATTGGCCTTTGCAAAAATAGAAACCCATGTCTTGAGGCTCAACTACTGATCCTAGTAGCATACTTTCATATATGGAGTACAAAGAAACAACTCTCATCTCAAAATATTCATTCAATGACAAGTTACCAGTCTCTGAAAGTGGCTGTTTTGCAAAGTTAGTTCTGTCAACATAAGCAATTTGCATAAAACATCTTTATATTGGACTTCACAAACTTATCAAATAAGACCCTTACAGTTTGGAACCTTGAACATAGATTCACTTTCACACAAGGAATATGAAACTTCAATCAGCTCGTTGTGATGATCAACTGGTCAACCGACACTAATATGCAAAGTCAGCACTTCAACTATTTTCTGAACTTAAACACAGTAAAAATGCAGAAATTGGTTTTGGAGTGGGCTGAGCAAAGTGATCAACTAGATTGATCAAAGCCTAAAAATATTCAAGAAGGTACATTTTCATGTTTGCAATGCAGGGGAACGTTCAATTCTACATGGCATTCAGTCGGGTATAAATTATTGGACCTGAAAGTAGGGCATTGAGTAATTCTGCAAATTACACTCAACAAACCAGAATAAATTGCAAACATAAATTCTTTCAAAAACTTATCATTTACACTCACAGGGATCTGAAAATGAAAATGGAGATTCTCTCTCATGCCTACAACACCTCAGAATAATCCTTATGTCATGAGTCTTAATTCGGCCAAAGATACAAGTCTGCAAAATAGGTCATTTGGTAAAATCAAGAAATGTGCAAAATGCACATTTAGGTAAACACCTCCAAATGGCTATCTTCAAAACACATCAAAACTGAATTTTGAGGGCTGAGACCCACTTTACTTGCTTAATGAAAGGTGTTGAACCCACTCTCCAAGCAGTTTCTCCTAAAAAACATCAAGTCTCTTTTTGCATGCATTCAAAGTAAGCATCTTCAAAAAGCTTCTTAGGGGTACTCACCTCAAGCCTTTTGAGAAATTTTCACTTATTCACTCCAAATTTCTCCAAAATTTGAGGGTGCCAACATGATACTTTCAATTTTCTCAGCATACTTTGCTGGGATCTTGAACAGGCTTAGAGCGTAAATGACTAGATTTTGAAGAATAGATTTAAGCAAAGTAAATTTTTTAGCTTGAGATAGGAGCACCCCTTTCCAACTAGCCAATTTTTTGTTAAATTTATCAACTAGAGAATTCCAAAAAGAATCAGACACTTTCAAACCAAGAGGGAGCCCTAGATAGGTGGAAGGGAAACTATTAACATTACAACTCATAATGTGAGCCATTCTTCTTTGTCTAATCTCAGGGGTATTAATAAAAAACATAGAACTCTTATTCCAATTGATTAATTGACCAGTGGCTCTGGTATAAGTATTGAGAGCTTCTTTCATAGATCTAACTTCCTTCAAAGTAGAAGACCCCATAGTAACAATATCATCCACAAATTGGGCATGAGAGCAGACCATATTAATTGAAGAAGGTTGTAGGCCCTGGATAGTGTATGCACCCTAAAATGGTCGCCTAGACTATGGGCCCCATTTATCATTTTATCAAATTCCTGAATCAATGCTTTGCAACATTTTTAATTCAAATCAATTTCCTTGGTCAAATCATAATTAATTCAATTATTTCAATATTTCCTAAGGTTTGATCATGTTTATTTAATTAAAAGATTTAATCTCCCTTTTAATTAAATAAAATTCATCTTGTTTAATTAAATTAAATTCCTCCTATTTAATTAAATTAAATTCTTCTAATTTATTTAATTAAAATAAAACCCCTCTTTTAATTAAATAAATAAAAATCCCCACTTAAAGCACTTTATTTGATGAAAAGGGAAATAAATTAAATAAAAATCCATTTTTCTTCACATCTTTCTATGTGGTAGGCTTTTTGCTTTAATGAGCACATGGATCAATCAAGATTTAATCTCCACCATTGATCATTTCTTTTTGCCTTTTAATCTCAACCGTTCACTTTTGTATATAAGGAAATCTCTCATTCTCATTTTCATATAGAATTTTTAGGTATTGTTATGCTGCAGGTTTGGAGAGCAGTTTTGGAAGAGGATTTGAGCACTCAAGCTTGGATATTGCAACTTCTCTCTTCTTGTCTTCTTCTTCTTGCATCCATGGCTATTCATGTAGATTAAATTCATATTAGCTTAGAATCATGTTTACTTTCATAGATTAAATTTGCATATTTCCTTTTATAGATTAATCATGCATTGTTATCATATAGATTAATTTCTTTTTATGCATTACAATCATATATAATAGTTGTCATTTTCATGCATTGAATCTCTCATTTCATGGTGTACTTGCAAGGGCACAAATAGGTCAATCTGAGGGCCTTCATTACAAACCTTTGCACTCCATGACTAGAGAGCTATGAGTCGATATTTGAGGCCTCATTCTTGAGCAACCTTGAATGGAATGACCCGTAGAAGTGTGACACATTTTTAGCACACATTTTTGGTCCCCACCGTGGGTTAGAAGATTCATTTTCTGTCACATAGCTATTTTTCATAATTTATTTTTGGATTTCCATATTTTCTGTCTTTTC
This sequence comes from Thuja plicata, assembly GCA_018584345.1. NCBI lineage: Eukaryota > Viridiplantae > Streptophyta > Pinopsida > Cupressales > Cupressaceae > Thuja > Thuja plicata. Next base: position 138,758 of record MU225864.1, read on the forward strand.
TGTACTTTCTATTTTTTTTCTGCAGGGAAATTTCGTGCGAGATTTTGCAGATCTGTAGGCCAGATTTTGTTGGATTTTGTGTTTCCTCGCGTGACACTGTGCGAATCTTCACGTGGCACTGCGTGAATCCTCATGCAACATTCGACACCAGGCTATGACCTGAACTGGGTTGCTATTTTCTATATTTTTTTGTTGTCTATGCACTTCTTTGCGCGAGCTTGTGCATTTCTTCGCACGGCTGTGCACATCTTCGCGCGACACTGTGCGAATCCTCGCGTGGCACTGTGCGAATCTTCACGTGAGATTCCATACAAGAGATCTATTTTTTATTGATACATTTATATATCTCTATTTTTTTTCTTGCTAACCACTAATGTTTACTGTTTCTGGTGGTTTGTGATTTGTTGTTGATGTTGCTGATTTGGACTTGCTTGGATAAACAACAAAACGATTCGCATTGCATTGGATTTGAGGTATTTTGTTGCTCTCAATAACATTTGGATTTTGGAAATAAAATGAACATCTCATGTGTTTAGCTTGAGTGTTTCCTGCTTTCATAGATCACATTTCCAATTGGTGCTCTAAAAATGGACCTAGATTTGCTTTCTTGCATATATGTTTCACATAGTAATTAGGCCCTATGAAGACTATTTGTGGTGATCTTGAGAGAGTGGGATTCATTCGTTTGTCTTATATGCGAAGCTCTTTTTGATGATAGATCCCCTTATAGGTAGGGAAGGATTTGTTTTTATCTCATTGGTCAACTTGGTTTGGGCTTCAACTCTTGGCAATACTTTCTCTCTTTGGGGAGATTGGTGTCATTTATTGTTGTGTGAACCTTGAATAAAGTGATTTCAAATTAGTGGGTCAATTAATCTGTTTGCTATGTTTTGGGGAGGTGGAGAGGCTAGAGGATTATGTTCTTTTCCTTTTTGGGAGAATCAGAAACTTGGAACCCTTGAATCCAAACCAAGTCCCCATGTGGTTCATATTGTGAGTCTTCCTTGTTAGAGAGGGTTAACCGTAGAGGAGACTCCCTTTATTGGGTAAACCATGTGGACGGAACCTCAAGTGGTAATAGCCATTTTTTCCATGGTAGCAACAACCGCTATATAAATGTCCTTGTAGAAGAAATCTCGATGGGTGTAGTTTCTTGTGGGTTGTCAAATCTCCTCAACAGCTCCTTATTGATTAAATTCTCTGACTGTGTCAAAACCTTGGTGCACCGGGATTGGATTTCACCCACTTGAGATTGCAAAAGTTACAGAGTCAAGCCATTACTAAGAACCCTAGTGCAACCAACTTTTTATTTTCTAGAAATATGTGCGTAATTGAAAAACATTTTGAGAATATACACAAGTAGAATTCTTATGGAGTAGAAATACTATGACACTATCCATGTTCATGTGCGAGGTTGCTTTGTCCCTTGCTCATTGTTTAAAGACATTAATTGCTTGAAACTCCCTAGTTGTTGTTATGCGTGCCTGATTCATGATCAAATCTATTAATGCATCTAGTTGGTTATTTAAAATAATAAAAAACTGAGTTATGTATCCTTTCCTCGTGCAAGAAAACTGTTTCTTCACGTCGTTCGCTATGTTTCCTCGCGCGACTCTATGAGAATCCTCACGCGATATTTTGAAAACTTGCTGTCAGTTTACTGTTATCCTATCACACCAGTCTGGTCTTTCTTCATGTGACTCTGAGAATTTTATCACGTGATCCTGTCCTTTCCTCCCGCAAGAAAGCATTTTTTCGCATGAAATTGCCTGTCAATGAGCTATTTGTTGTTATCTGCCCGCTTGCTTGATTGTTGCCCTATCATTTTCTAGTTTTCCCTGGTTGATCCGGGTCATATTGGATTACTTACCCCATTGTTAGAAGCTTGTTTACACTTTGGATTCTTGCATTTTGACCTCTTGGATTAGCAATCTTTGATTTCACAAGTGACCTTGCTTGGAAGCTTGGTGAGCTAGGAACCGTCCTTGTTGAAAAGATAAACCTTTAGATTCTTTGATAACATACTTGGAGAGTTTTGGTAGTCTCTTGTCCATCCATTTTTATACAATTTCAATCTCAATTAATATAATTTGGGTAAGATCATCCTCCCGATCCATCTGTGTTAAGGTATTCACCCGTTTATTGGGCACCTTTGTGGTAGTGTTGGCTTACGCCTCTTTGCAATATTCTATCTTATCACCTCCTTTTGGACAAGTTAATGCCTTTACTATCCTAGTTTGGTACCAACATTTTTTAGGGTAATCCTATCAACTAGTACCTTTTATTTCATGCCAGTTACAACAAGATATCAAGTAAATCAAGGAAAATGACCTCAAGTGATTTTTAACCAATTACCCTTAGTTCAAACTCGCCAAAAACATAAGGGAAAAGAACCCATATTTGATCAATCACCTAGGAATATCTTAGAAGTGTGGTTTGATTCCAAGAGTCACCTTAGTGAGTTGGGTATCCCCTTAGCATCTTCCCACTCTTCTATGGATATGAGTTACACAATGACTCGGAGAGAAAGGGAAGCCATGGATAAATGTTATGATGATATATTTGTGAAGAGTAGAGATTCTATTTCATTCAGTGGTTCCTCTCATAATAGTAGACCAACATCACCCCTTATTTCAACAAGATATCTAGATGCACACCAAAGGGCTGAGAGAGAGAGAGAGAGAGATAAGAGACATGCTTATGGTGATGAGTTATCAAAACATGAGAACCAAGGAGATGAACGTTATGACACTCATGTCAATACAACTTATACCAACAATCTGTTTAGAAATTCAAGACCAAGTTCACCACTCAAAACCTCTTCAGGTTACATGAATGAAAGTATTAAGATTATTGAGCATGAAAAGAAAGCATTCCAAGATGAACAAGCTCGTAAAGAAGAAAAAATTAGATGCCTAGAGTTGGAGAGACAGACTTTGGTAGAAATGGAAAAGAAAGCCTTTCAAGAGGCGCAAGATAGGCTCTTGGATCAGAAACTCAATGATCCATTCAATAATATGCATGTTAGTGGTTGAAATAGTTCCCCTCTATCCACTCCTCCTAAGACTCCATGAAGTAGAAGACATTCAAGATCACCATCATGATCTCCTAGCCCTAGGGGAAGAAGGGCCTCAAGACATGGTCATTATAGGAGAAAAACCCCTCCTAGGAACTCAAGGCCACCTTCACAATGTGCTCATTATGGTTCAAAATATGGGGGTAGTAGCTCAAGCTTTGATCGCACCTCCCAAGACTTTATGAAAATGCAACAAGATCCACTTTTTCAACAATATGTGGAGAAATATTTGGAGCAAAACAAGGATAAGTTCCTAGAGAGCCTAATCAACAAGGGTGCTAGAGTCCCTTACAACTTTGATGTGGATAAAAAGATTAAGAAGCAAGGTCCATCCCAAGAGGAGAAGCTCAATGAAATGCAAAGAACAATGGACAAGATGTTCGTACCTAAGAATTCTTTCTCATTGGACTTGATTTGTCCTAATCCTTTTGATAAGAGTGTTGACATGAAATAATTTCCTAGAAAGGTTGAGATTCCTCAATATGACAAATATGATGGGAGTGGAGATCCACATGATCATGTGCACCAATTTTATACCACAAGTTTTGAATTCCATCAAGATGAATCCTATCTCATGAGATTGTTCCCAAGGAGTCTTCACGGTCAAGAAATGGAATGGTTTACTAAGATAACTCCCCCTATTAAGATTTTCAAGGAGCTTGTTCAAAGATTGTTTCAACACTTTGCATACAATATTTCGCGATCTATCACCTTGTTGGATTTATGAAACTTAAAACAGAGTCAAGGAGAATCCTTTGTTACTCTTGAAAATGTGGAGGCAAAAATGCTCTAGCTATCCTAGAACTATTCCTAATAATGAAAAGATTGACATCCTTGTTAGCAACTTGGTTCCCGAATTGCGATATGAAGTTAAGAAAATGGGTTTTGATTCATTTGACACCATGGTTGAGACTGCATGTAGGATTGAGGATGTTTTGAGAGAACAAGGAATTTTGACCAAACATGGAAGTAACAACAACAATGGTCAAAACAACAACAACTCTAATAAGGATAAAGGGAAGAACCAACATTGGAATAGGAACAAACAAGTGGTTAATGATGGAGTTGTCGATTCCTCCCAACCTAAAGATCAACCTGTGCTTCATTTATCTAGTGTTGTTCAAGCTATGAAGCTCAATACCTCCAATCAATGAGAAAGTAAGCCAAGCTACCAAGGTAAGCCTAAGAGTGAAAGACGTCAATTTGCAAAAATTGGTGAATCATATGAGGAAATTTTAAAGAAACTTATTGCTAACAATATTGCACATCCTTAAGATGCTGCGAATTTTCATATACCAGAAGTTAAACCACATTGGTGGAAAGAGAAAGCCTTTTGCATATTTCATAATAGTATTGGACATGACATTGAACACAGTTGGAAACTCAGGCATATCATTCAAGATCTCATTGAGAATGGATAACTTACAATAGATGGATTGAACACCAACGCTAATCATAAGGCATTCAAAGAACCTTTGCCCAAATATGAAAAAGGGGAAACCTCTAAATTTAAGAATGGCAAAGCTGAGATCAATTATACTTACACAGATGCAGAGAATACAATCAACATGCTTGGATTTTTGGAAGAAAATGTTAACATGATGAGTGGAAGAGATCCTTATGGTTATGATCTAGATGAAGACTTTCCTCCTATTTATGATAAAGAACCTGTTGTGGTGCTAAGGGGTCGCAACTCCAGAGTGTCATCTCAAGCCCTTAATGTTGTTACCCAAAGTCAAGGTCATGTTGTCATTAGAGGACCCAATTCAAGCCAATCAAGTAAACCTAAGCAAGTGGCATCCAAGGTTGTCACCTTAAAACCTGCTGTCAATACTAAGTCAAACTACAATCTTGTTGATCAGTTACAGAGAACCCCAGCTCAGATTTCAAACTTTGAGCTCTTAGAGTTGTCCCCAAGACATAAACAAATCCTTGAGGATGCTTTGCACACGGTGAACGTCCCCAACAACTTAGATGTCGATCAATTCTAGAACATGGTTAATCACATTGCTAGCCCTCATTACCTTACATTTTTAGAGGATGATGATAAATCTTTGAGCCATCCTCACAATCTTTCCCTTCATATTGAGGTCATGATCCATAGAACCCATGTCAGGCACGTGTTGATAGATGGGGGTGCCAGGCTTAATATTTGTTCTTTTAGTCTTTTGAAAGAATTGGGTTATTTTGAGAAAGTTATAGATACCAGAAAAAGGATTACCATCAAAGCCTATGATGAGGTAGAAAGAAGTTCCAAGGGGTTGGCCATCCTTCCTTTTAGGATTGGCCCTGTTCAAAAAGATATTTTATTTAAAATAGTTGATGTTGGACCTCTTGCGTATAATATCTTACTTGGTAGACCATGTATTCATGACATGCAAGTAGTGTCGTCTACCTACCATAAATGTGTTAAGATCCCCTACAATGGCATAGAGATTTGTATACCTAGGGATAACACTTTATCTGTTAATTCAATTTCAGTAGGGGCTCATGTTCCCCTTAATACAGAAGCAGAAGATTTTGATGCAACTTTAGTTGAATGCAAAGACAAGATTAAAAATATAGACCTTGGCATCGGGGGGTATCAACTCAACTCCCTCACAACATTACCATTTTCACCTCGGTCTTGTGGCAAGCCTTCACAAGAAAAGAAACCTTCCTCTTTAGCTATGACCTTATTTGGCACATTTATAGAGTCATCAGTGCCTATTCAAGATGAGAAAGAGGAGACATTTGTTAGAGACTGGATTTATAGAGAAGAAAAATATATGCACAATGAGAACTTCTCTCCCTATCCTAAGTCTTATGGAAGAGGGTATACTTTTTTTAGATAGATGGGCTATCCTGGATACAACCCTCTTAATCACAATTTGGATGCTAGATCCGAACCTCTTTATCATGCTCAATTTGGACGCAAGTCCAAGAAGCCTATTGGCCTAGGATTTGAGAATTATAACAAGCACACTAACGCTCTCTTTGATGAGTCAGATAGTGAAGATGAGCCTGAGTATTTACCTAATTTGAAAAATTAGTAGGATATGTGTGAAGATAGGATCCCTTCCACTAATCTCCTTTGGAGAGATTCGGATATCCTAGTCACTCATGAGTCAGCTGTAACTTTAGAACAAAAATTAGATATAGAAGACCCTTTGAGAGAGCGTCAATGAAAGAATCTTGTTCATTTAATGGAAAGAGAAAGTGCTACTCTTGATGAAACTGGACCTTCTACATCCCGATGTCCCAAACCTTCATGGTGTAAGCATCCTAGTCGTAGTTCAGATACAAGTTCTAATGAGTATGAATGGGACTCTTTATCAGAGCCCTCCATAGTTGATACTGATATTGATGTTATTCACACTTATAGTTCTCAACTTGAGGTAGCTAACGAGTCACGTGTAGGATTAGAGGTTTTGAACCCATGTCTTGCTTTAGTGGACGATTCTTCTCTTGTTAGGATGAATCCTGATTTGGGTAGCTTAGAGGGATACTTGACAGACTTTGACTCTTTGGTCACCAGTGATAATATCATCCACATATATAACCTTGAACCAACCATGGACCTACCTCTTGTTCATTTCGACCTCATTGATTGTTCCCAATGCTATCAAGAACCTGAGCTCTTGACATTCAAAAATGATTATGAGATAGCATGTTATCTAAATGCCATTGGGCCTGTAGTTTCTTCCACCAGTGAACAAGCTACTAGTATGACAGAGCCAGACATCAAGTACCTTAGTCACAAGATAAAAAGAAAATAAAATGAAAAGAATAAGAGTTCTGATGGCAAAAACCATTGTGTAGCGGTGTCAGAACCAAAAAAGGTAAAAAGAAATGACATATCCAAGGGTGAAAACCTCTCTGAGGTGCGTAAGGATGAGGTACTTGATCGTCTCCCTAGCTATTTTCAAGATAGATCTTCAGTGCTTATTGAACCAACACAAGCAGTCATTTTGGGTACAGATGAGGCTCCACAAATAGTACACTTGGCTGAGTCCTTGTCACCTCAAGAAAAAGAAGCTTACACTAAGTTCTTACAGAAGAAGAAGATCAACTTTGCGTGGACTTATTTAGATATGCCAAGATTGGACATTAATCTTATTATGCATCACTTGTCCATAGCTCCAAATGTCAAACCAGTTAAACAAAAATTGAGAAAGATGCATCCTCACATAGCTCTCCTAGTCAAAGTAGAATTAAAGAAACTCCTTGGTGCAAAATTCATAAGAGCTATTGCCTATGCTGAATGGATATCAAACATTGTACCAGTTTCCAAACATGATAAATCCATTTGAGTTTGCACAGATTTTAGAGATGTCAATAAAGCATGCCCAAAGGATGACTTTCCACTTCCCAATATAGATATGATAGTGGATATGACTACGGGTTATGAGATTTATTCCTTGATGGATGGTTTTTCTAGATATAATCAGATTAAGATAGCTCATGAAGATCAAGAAAATATTGCATTCACTTGTGCATGGGGTACCTATTGTTGGAATGTTATGCCTTTTGGATCAAAAAATGCAGGAGCCACCTATCAACGAGCAATGACAACAATCTTTCATGACATGATGCATAAAAACATGGTAGATTATGCGGATGATACCTTGGCCAAGTATAAACAAACAGACATACACTTAGACGATTTGGAAGTCATTATAGATCGCATGGAACAATTTCAACTAAGGTTAAATCCTAAAAAGTGTGCATTTGGAATCAACTCTGGAAAACTACTTGGATTCATCATTTCAGCAAAAGGAATAGAGGTGGACCCTGAAAAAGTTCAAGCAATCATAGATATGCCACCTCCTAAAAACATTATTCAAATGAGGAGTCTTCAAGGACGT
>MU225864.1:151198-161677 GCA_018584345.1 Thuja plicata
ATCTCCCTTTTAATTAAATAAAATTCATCTTATTTAATTAAATTAAATTCCTCCCATTTAATTAAATAAAATTCTTCTAATTTATTTAATTAAAATAAAACCCCTCTTTTAATTAAATAAATAAAAACCCCCACTTAAAGCACTTTATTTGATGAAAAATTAAATAAATTAAATAAAAATCTCTTTTTCTTCACATCTTTCTAAGTGGTGGGATTTTTGCTTTAATGAGCACATGGAGCAATCAAGATTTAATCTCCACCATTGATCATTTCTTTTTGCCTCTTAATCTCAACCGTTCACTTTCCTATATACAAAAATCTCTCCTTCTCATTTTCAGATAGAATTTTTAGGTATTGTTATGTTGCAGGTTTGGAGAGCAATTTTGGAGGAGGATTTGAGCACTCAAGCTTGGATATTGCAACTTCTCTCTTTTTCTCTTCTTCTTCTTGCATCCATGGCTATTCATGTAGATTAAATTCATATTAGCTTAGAATCATGTTTACTTTCATAGATTAAATTTGCATATTTCCTTTTATAGATTAATCATGCATTGTTATCATATAGATTAATTTCCTTTTATGCATTGCAATCATATAGAATAGTTTTTATTTTCATGCATTGAATGTCTCATTTCATGGTGTACTTGCAAGGGCACAACTAGGTCATCTATTAGAAACCTTTGCACTCCATGACTAGAGAGCTATGATTCAATATTTGAGGGCTCATTCTTGAGCAACCTTGAATGGAATGACCCATAGAAGTGTGACACATTTTTAGCACACAGATAGCTCCCTCCAAAACCAACTTATGCATGTATCTACCCAAGAATTCAACCATGATTGTAAAAATAATGGGAGAAATTGGGCCTTCCTGACTTAATCCTCTGGAATTTTTAAAAAAGTTTGAAGCATATCCATTAATGATGACAACAAAAGAGGCAATCGAAATCAACTGAAATATTAACTGGATAACTTTATCCCCAAAACTAAATTTCTTCAAGACATTGCACAAGAAGTTCCAATCGACTCTATCATAGGCCTTGGATAGGTCCATCTTTAGGAGAAACCCTTGTTTACCAAGAATATCCAAGGAGTGGATATTCTCATTAATGGTAATGATGGAATCAAGAATCTGCCTGCCAGAGACAAAACCATTATGTTGAGGGGAAATGAACAAAGGGAGGATATACAAAGCCAATGTCGATAGCACTATTGTTGATCAGATGAATCTGAGTACCAAAGTCAAAAAAATGGAGGATGAAATGATTAGGGTTGTGGCTACCCTAAAAAAACATTGTTGAACAAAGTTTTAACATCCTCAAAGCTTCCAATGAACACACCAAAGCTATCATTGAAAAATTGGAAGAAAAACTCAATGAGACAGAAGCGGCCAATACAGGTGTGGAAAAAGAGCAGAAGACAAAATAGGGTCCCAGTAAGAGGACTAGGGCTAGTGCAAAGAAGAAAAAGGATAACGATATGTCAACTAATCTCAAGAAGATCAAGAATTTTTCTGCTAATATGGAGCTCCTTGAGGCCAAGGCGGCCAATCTGATGGTAGACATATCTTGATTGTCCCTGGTTCTTTTCATTGTCCCTATGTTTTTTTCTTTTTAGAAGCTTAGTTTGTTTTTGCTTTGGCCCTATGGTGGCTTGTTCTGTGTTTTTACTCTGTTTCATTTTGTTTGGGATAACTATTCGATTTTATACTCTATTTCAGGTTTCAAGAACACTGTAAAACCTGTTTTACTTAATCAAAAAACACAAAGGGAGGATAGAGAGTAATCTTGTAGTGAGCACCTTCAAAATAATTTTGTAAATTGAATTGCAGAGACTAATAGATATAAACTGGTCAAATGAATCCACTCCTAAAATCTTAGGAATACACACAAGGAGGGTACCATTAATTTCCTTTAGCATAATTCAGCTTCCAAAAAATTCTTTAACAACATTAGAAATATTCTTCTCTAGAATATGCCAAATTTTTTGGAAAAAAAACATTGGGAAACGATCTGGTTGAGGGGCTTTGTCACCTTCAAAAGAGAAGACCCCATCCTTAATCTCCCTTAAAGAGGGGATAATAGAAAGATCTTTGTTTTGATTTTCTAAAAGAATCTTAGGGATAGCATCTAAAAGATTATTATGATGTGCCATATCCAAATTGGCATCATTCCCCAAAAGAGAAGAGAAGAAATGGACAACTTCCTTTTTTATTTCTTCCTCCATACTGATTTTCCTATCATCTTTAGAAATTTGAGACAATCTATTGGAATCTCTATGCTTAAGAGTAGTTAGGTGGAAGGATTTCATGTTTTTATCACCTAATTTAAGCCACAAGGCCCTCAATCTTTGTCTCCATAAAGTTTCTTCTTTAGAAAAAATATTATGATAATTAACTAAGGCAATCTGCTCTTGATCCCTTAGGGACTCCATCATCCCCATCTTCTAGATGCAATCCTGGATGTCTATAAGGTCCTTTTTTGCTTCATTCTTTTGCTGGAAAATATCTCCAAACACCTCTTTATTCCATCCCTTAATATTCTCTTTAATGTTTCTAAGTTTCTTGGCCACCTTAAACAAGTTTGTGCCTTGAACTTTAATGTTCCACCACAAGTAGATCATTTCTTCAAGGTTTGGGTGTAGAGTCCACATCTTCTTTGTTAGAGTAAAAAGGTATTTTCACTTATTAATTAAATCATTATTGATTTAATTATTAAGTCACCTTTTTATCTCTAGTTCACTTCAGTTAATCTTTAGGCATGCAATAATTAATACTTTATTAATTATTCATGCAAACTAGGTTTCTCCACCCTTCTTAGGGTTTTGATCTCCTTTATTAGGATTGATCACTTTGTAATTATCAATTCTTTTGTAATTTCATTCCAGTATTATTGAATCAATTGAGGATGCTCCTCTTCCACAGATCTGTTGTTTCTGGCCTCCATAGCTTTTGCTTCTCTCTTTTTGTGATAGGTGTTTGCATGCAGGTGATCTTTGGGAGCTGTAGGGTTGATATTTTTTCATCAACTCCAATTTGGTATCAGAGCTTCGCCCTTTAATGCCCCTGTTCTCTTCATGAGATTTTTTTGGACTTTCCCTTCAGATCTAATTTTTTCAGAGGTTTTCTATGAAAACTTGTGTGGATTTGGGGTGGAGATATTTTTCAGAGCACTGTGGGCGCAAACTAGCCTCACGATCACATCCAGAATGCCCCAAATCCCCCATTTCATCTGAGGCACATCCAATTTGGACACAGTTGAAATCTAGACCCTCTTTTTTGCATGCCCAACCTTGCACACTTTTTGAGGAAAAAAATGCCTCATTTTTCACACCACCTCAGTTTCTGTACTACTGATGTCTATAGTCACAGGTCTGAGATTTTGTTTAAATTTGACGGCCACCAACCTGTCATACAACTTGCCCTTTTTTTCATAATGAGCACCTTGTGGTTTTTTGCTCATATCTTGTGCATACGATATCAGATTTTGACCTATCTATATATTCAAAAAGCTCTTTCTCAGCTCTATCCAAATCTGGAGGTTAGGTTTTATGATTTTGTCATCTTACAAGGTTTTTTGCCAGTCAAAGTCAGGGTTCTTTTTTACACTCTGGGAGCCATATCTTGCTCATCTAGACTCTATTTTTCAACTTTCGCATGACGTTGGAAAGCTGGTTCAGTGCTCTATCTTATTTCATGGGTCTCACACCCAGATTCTTCTCCAGGTTTATTTTTATTCATATTTTTGCATTTTTGCAATCTAGTGGATATCTTGGATGTTTCAAGTCCTGGGATCATTTTTTGTGCATGGGATGACTTCTTTTTAGCTGTTATTCATGTTTCTACAACTTTCTCTCATTCCTGGATATTGTAAACATATATTTCTGTCACATTTTTTTTTTTTGCAAACACACTAAAATAAAGTGCCATCTGATGCATGCTTGAGATCCTGCACATTATATGCTTGATTGTACTCGCACTATATTATAAAGTGTCATGGGGGGGTTCGATGTTTGATTTTTTTGCCATCTACCTTTGGCAAGTGAGTGTCCCTTCCATTACATTAGCCTCATGATGTGTGTAAAGAGAGTGATCCTTTCACGACACTATCCTTTATATGTGTTTGTATGTTCTTCATCATGTAGTTATTCATGGCAGTCTGATTCAATGTACCTGTCGTGCCTCTCCCTGCTCAGCATTATGGGGGGTATCTCTTGTTGGTTATAAGGCTTCCTTGGTTTGATGGAGTGATCTATGTATTCAGTATTTGTTCCTATATACTAGGAAGATGCAGTGGTTGGGTACCTATGCATTTCGGTGAGATGGATCATTTACCATATGGACACTCTTTCATTCTTGTTTTAGAGGCATCCTTCTATCTTTGATTGATCACCTCTTCAGGTTTTTTTTACAGTCGTCTCTACCCAATCATGTTCTATTACAGTGGAGGTTCTAGCAGTTATTCTTCGACAGTGTTTGTAGCTTCATGCTTCAGAGGTGTTCTACATGTTCTTCCTTTGTTCCTATTCTTCTGGGACATTCTCTAGTTGGAGGCTTCTTCAATCCTTCACTAGTCTTCATCTCTTTTCAGAGAGGGTTTTTTCCCACTGGGTTTTCTCCCTTTTCTCCTCTTTACAGAATTTTTTGTACTTGGGTACCTGATTAGGCCTTGTTTCCAGGACCCAGTAACTATTTCTAGGTTTTTAGCTTCTCCCTAAGTTTATCTTAAGGGGGGGGGTGTTAGAGCAAAAAAGTATTTTCACTTATTAATTAAATCATTATTAATTTAATTATTAAGTCACATTTTCACTTATTAATTAAATCGTTATTGATTTAATTATTAAGTCACCTTTTTATCTCTAGTTCACTTAAGCTAAACTTTAGGCATGCAATAATTAATTATTTATGCAATCTAGGTTTCTCCGCCCTTCTTAGGGTTTTGATCTCCTTTATTAGGATTGATCACTTTGTATTATCAATTATTTTATAATTCCATTCCATTATTGAGGATGTTTCCTCTTCCACAGATCTGTTGTTTCTAGCCTCCATAGCTTTTGCTTCTCTCTTTCCGTGATAGGTGTTTGCATGCAGGTGATCCTTGGGAGCTGTAGGATTGATAGTTTTTCATCAACTCTAATATTCTCAAACTGAAAGGGATAATTCTTATGATGAGAGATAGGGTATGCAACTAGAGAAATTGGGAAGTGGTATGATCCGATTCTAGAAAAAGAAGACAGGGAGTAATAATAATTGGATAGCCACCCATGGGATATTAAATCTCTATCCAATATAACCTAAATGTCATCTTTGCCAACTCTCCTATTAGACCAAGTATAATTGATACCATGAAGGTCCAAATCTAAAAGAGTCTGATCATTAATAAAATCCATAAGATCGACCCTGCCTTCCATCTGAGAATTAATTCCCCCAAATTTCTTAGCCTCATTTAAGGGAGTATTAAAATCCCCCATTACCGACTAACACTCATCCTTGAAACTTTTCCTACACTCATCCAACTTCTTACAGAATTTGGCTCTACCAAGTTTAGTATTAGGGGCATAGATATTTGTAACGACCCAGCTAAAATTATCTCTAATGTTATGCATTCTAACAAAGACCTTATTTTCTTCTTCAAAAAGGATGTCACCACGAATAAGCTTCTGGTTCTAGAAAAGATCTGTCCTCCCAGAGGCCCCAACTGAGCTACTACTACTAACCCCACAACTAAGGAAAATCTTAATTTTTTCAACTTTTTCCTTACTCATTTTAGTTTCTTGAACAAGAAAAATATCAGGTTGACGATCTCTTACCAGATTCCTCAGGATATCCTGTTTATGAGAGGCATTCAATCCTCTTAAATTCCATGATATGATCTTCATAATCTTTTCAGGGAGAAAGCCTCAGGGATGGTCCTTTGTTTTCCATTTGCTACATCCTGGCGACTGTCTTGCTTCATTCCATTCTTGGATGGCTTTCTTTCTGGTCTATTTTTTCGCTTTCCAACATCTTCCTTCTTTATTTTGGTCACTACTCCTTCCTTGGGGAAATGGGAAGCTTGGTAGTCACTCCCCTTTTTTCTTTTGTTTCCAGTCACTAATAACCATTTGTCTTTCTCATTTTCTTCTTGAAATTCATTTATCAGAGAATAACCCCCCTGTAGAACTCATGGGGGTCTTAGGAATAATAGAAATATCTTCACTTCCTCTTTCTTCCTTAAAGATATCCAAAGATGGAGTTTCACCAATTATATTACAACCCTGGGCATCATTAAACTTCATCTCTTCAGATGATATGGGGAACACATTCTCAACCTCCTCAAGGATGTTATCCTGTTCAATCTTATTTCCCTCCTTAGTTTCTTCTATGGGTCCCTCTTGGTCTGGTTGGACTCCTTCGTTACTGCTCACAAGTTCAAGCTTCAGGAGAAATTACTAGTTGACCCCAAGTTCCTGGCTTAAACCAGCTTCATTCCCCCTCGATTGAGGAGAAGGAAGAATCCCATTACCAACTTTGTCCTGGGATGCCACACTATCTTCCAGAGGACCAAGATCATCTGAATCCCTCTTACTATCACCTAGATCATCAAATCCTTTTGACCCCTTCCCCTACCACTCATTTTTGTTCTGTTCCTCCGCATTTATCTTTACTGATTCTTAAGTAACACAAGTATTACTTATATTTTTTGGTTGCCACATAGTATTGTTCTTCTTAGACTCAATATTCTGATTATCCTTCATCTTGTTGGATTTTAGTAAGCAGTTCTTGGCCCAGTGACCCGTGTTTTTGCAATTAAAGCAGACAAAGGGTAAAGATTCAAACTCTAAAGGTTGTTTCCATTTGCCCATCTTGGACACCAAGCCTATAGTCAATGGAAAATTTGTAGTTTTGCAAACATTAACACAAATCCTAGCATTCACCAATCTTGATTTTGAAGGAGTTGTCATATCCAGAGATAATAGTTCTCCAAAAACATTTGCAATCCCTTTAAAAACACTTTCACTCCAGTATGCCAAAGGGAGTCCTAGAAGTCTAACCCAAATGGGACCAAAATCCAAGAAAGAGTCACTCAAATAAAGGTTCGACCCCCATTTTTGCAAAGCCAAAGATGACTTACCTGTAACCCAGGGGCCTCCACAAAGAGCTTTAGTTAAATCCTCATTGTTCGTAAAGGAGAATGAAAATGTAATGTACCCACGACACCCCTGATCCAATTTCTTCAGCAAACAAACAAAGATTGTTGGTCGTACGGTGTGGCTGGTCCTTACAGTTAGACTTGACAGCCCATACGGTGGTCTGGTTGTCCCTACGGTGGAACCAGGTAGTCCCTGTTGGTGCTCAAATCGACAGATTGGATTTCCTATGGACTTTCCAATCCAATTTTGGGAAACCCTAATGATTTGGCCAACTAACAAGTCACAACCAAGGCAAGGTTGGAACTTCTGCAATTCTGGCTCTGCAAAACCAAGGCTGGTAGGCTATACCTTAACTTATCCTTCAGGTTACAAGGCTTTTTATAGCAGATAGGAAACACTTCAACCTTCTCTCTCAAGTATGGTAAGGAACTTGAAAGCAATCTAACAGAAAGTAATATATCATGAACTGTAAACTAAAATACTTTAAGTAATTGAAATAATGTTTAGTAAATGTGTATGTAATTTGAAATGAATAGATAGATAAGATAGCACAAAACTATAAACAATGAACTGATTAACTATAATCCAAATAATTATTAGACCAGTGCCTTATTCTACCATGGGCAATAGAGTCAAGATCATTCCAATCTTATGTTCAACCTCAGAGACAATTTTACAAGAAAACATATCACTTCAAAGGTGTTATGGAATGTACATGCAACCTAAAACAAATTCAGAGATATTTGAAATGGGTAATACTTCTCAGATGACAGACCAATTGACTAAAGCCTCAATCAACGATATTTAACCATGCAAAATGAGAAAACCAATTGAAAATATATACTATGAATCAAATCAGGAAGGATGCACATAAAACTATCACTTTGAAGAAGTTCTATTGGTTTATCTAAGGGACTAATTATAAAATGATAATGAAACTATTACACATGTGAAAGAAAAAGGACGTATCTTTATTGATTTTGAAAAACTAGTACATCCAGGTCCATGTTATACTTGTTGATTAAAAACTATCCAAATATGTGAAATTGTATTATATTGTATTCCCTCTCTTTACATTTTACATTATGTATATACATGTGTTTGAGTGGCTTTCACAACTTTTTAGGGTGAAAACACACAACTCTTATTACAAATTATTTTGAAAAAACAATAAACTAACTAAAAAATAACTACCTAACTTTCGGATTTGGCTTTGGTCTAAAATCCAAAACACATTGTGAAAAGCTAATATTTCTGTTGGAGATAGGAAATTTGATTTCCCAAACTGGGTCTTTTTTAGATTTTTAAAATTTGACCATCTTTATCCTCTGTCAAAATCATCTTTGTAGCAGGTCTAAATTCCAACATTTTTCTGAGGGCTTCGATTAGTTAGTTCTATTTATTTGTGTCATAAAGCTTCCTTCCTTTGATCTTTTTTTTATGGAGAAACATGCTTCTTGATAATGAATTGGGACTTTTAAATTATCAAAATTTAGGGTACCACCAGTGGCTCTTTCTGGGGACGTATACTCCCTATGAGCATAGCGAGATTCCAGCTATCTCTGGAGAAGAAGACCAAGTATCCACACTTAATCTGATGCAAATGAAATTGGGTGGCCCTAGGCCCCCCCCCCAAAAAAAAGTGAACACTTCTACTTTCCTCTATCAAACACATAATTCTGATCATGTAATACTTTGGATCTCCTGAATATGATGCCACCATTCTCATGGACAACATTCATTGCTTTATTAGCATGCTTTGACTTTTGTTTACCCTTAGAAAAGTTGGCAGGTGCACTATAGTCCTTGCTAAATAGAATATCCTCATGCATTTGATCAACCCTACAATTAAATATATTAAGCTCTTCTACTTGGATTCCTTTATCTACACAATCTTCCCTATACTCAAGATGTTGTTTCTCTTCACAAAAAGGATTTGGAGATAACTCACATTTAGGAACTTCCTTCTTATCAATAATTTGATCAGATAGGATACTCAGATAATTTTTTAGAACTAATCTTCAACACATTCTCTTCATTATTTATGTTTGATTCTATCTCATCTTCACATGTTTGATACAACTTCTGCTCATAGGATGAAATAATGCATGTCTCACTTTCTAAATACACTTCCCCATACATATTTTGACTTCCATCATCTTCAAAATGATCACTAGGCCTACTGTCTTTATCATGATGTTGATGGACTTGATTGCATAGAAAATATTCTTCAAATAATGGATTCAAAGATATAGAGAACTCAGGCATATCTCCATGAGAGCTCTCATCTGATACTTCTTTATGTTCATATGTTGTATGTTGTTCTATTTCATCTCCGTTATTTGATTCCTAAAATTTATCATCTTCTTCATCTAGTATCCCCTGAGTATGTATTGATCCATCAAGTTGCTTATCATGGTGCATTGAGAAAAAAAATTGACCACTCTTCTCAACATGTTTTTGATATTCAATGTCTAGTAAATATGATATTTCTTCTGTACTGAGAAGATCTTCTTCCTCATGATCATTGATACCTATTTCCATACACATCTCATCATGTATAGATTCTTCTTCAACCTGATCCAAAATTTCTTCCTCTATGTCATCATTCTTTTCTTCCCTCAATACCTCGCAAATTTTCTCAAGAAAAACTAATAGTTGAGAATCATGGTAGATTCCTAACTCACAAAGTTTATCCATTAATTCCCTTCCTAGAGGCCTGATATCTGATGGTATTTCTCGATAGATCTTTATCATTCTCATGAACAAATGTAGTGCAGGTTCACCTTTATATCTTTCCAAACTGAAGAATGTATGCAAAGGGGACATGTAAAATTCTTCCTCTATGTCATTATTCTTTCTTTTCTTAATTCCTCACATAATTTCTCAAGAAAAATTATCAGTTGAGAATCATCATATATTCCTAACTCATGAAGTTTATCCATTAATTCCCTTCCAAAAGGCCTAATATCTGAAGGTATTTTTTGATAAATCCTTATCATTCTCATGAACAAATGTATTACAGATTCTCCTTCATATCTCTCCAAATTGAAGAATGTATCCAAAGGGGACATGTACAATTCTTCTTCCACAATGTAATTTGGATCTTCTTCCATACTGCAACTTTGGTCTACATATCGTTCATAGCACATGTTGTCTTCTTCACCACTGGCATCATAAAATGTATAAAGAAACCATTTCTCGAACTGTCTCCATGATGACATACATTGTGTGGGTAGTGATTCATATACTTGTCTGGCATTATCTTTTAACGTCTTGACAAATAGCCTCATTACCTGATCCTCTGTAGAAACCTCATAATCTTCTATGAATGTATAAAATGCATCCA
>MU225864.1:167456-187554 GCA_018584345.1 Thuja plicata
TCGGTCTCTTAATTTGAGTTAAATTCGATAAGATTAGCTATATAGATTGATTTGAATTATAAGTCAAGTGGAAGCCTGTGAAGTGATAGTCTCACTTTATTAAAAGCAAGTTTTTAAAACTGTCTCCGATTGTACGTGTAATTGAGAATTTTCTGACTCTATAGCCCAAGTATTTAGAAGGCACTGATCTAATCATTATTTGGAAATTGTCATTTGGTTCATACTTTGTAGTTTATAGATTATTTAATTATTATCTCAAAAGCATTACTTTTCAGTCCTTAGTATAATCCATTTTAGTCAAGCTTTATAAAGTAGATATTATAAGGAGATTTCTTTCTTTCCTCTAAGTATCATTCACCACCTTTAGAGGAACTTTATTTTGTGTATGCAGTGGTGCGACATAGAAAATTTGATAGTTCAAAGTGAAATCAGGCCTACCAGCCTTGGCTTGATTAAGCCAAAATTGCAGAGGTATCAAGTGGTGCATCACCATTATACCTGTCAGTTGGCCAAAAGTGAATCCATCATTTTTGGACACCAACACCTGGCAGTGCCTACGGTGATTTGGCAGTGCCTACGGTGGAACCTGACAGTGCCTACGGTGGCCTGGCAGTGCCTACGGTTGAACTTGGCAGTGCCTACGGTGGTCTGGCAGTGCCTACAGTGGAACCTAACAGTGTCTACGGTGGTCTGGCAGTGCCTACGGTGGAATCTGGTAGTTCCTACAATGGTCAGGAAGTCCGTACGTGCTATGTTTGCCCCTCAGGTTTGCTTCTTCCCTGCAACACAATTGCTTAGCAATTCTCCAGATGTTAACAGATGCACAGAACAATGAAGTATTAGAAATGGAACAATTGCCAGGAGGTTATATTATGAATAACGAAGTACTTCAGATTTGCCAAATCTGATACAAGAAGAATAAAGCAGATTAGGGTTAGGGTTGAATCCCACCGAAACTGCAACATGCCAAATAGGGAAGGTCTTTCACTTCCGAAGTGATGCACACCACCAGAACTCCACCTGGAATTCACAATAATAATAAAATATCAAAACTCAACATATATACGACTACCTACATGCCAGACATAAATACCCCTTCGGAGAAACTCCCGAGGGTTTACAAAAGAACGCCAACCGGTAAACACCTACAGACAATAATTAAATAAAAAGCCCCCCCACCATTAATTAATTAAGGGTCCTTAATAATATTTCTTTTAAATAGGGACCAAATAATTAATTAACTTAATTAATTTATTCTCTATCAATTTGGGTACATTACAGAAAAGAACCCCTTGGACATCACTGCTATGTCCACCTGACCCTTCAAATACCATCCTCTCTAAATAAAGCTACGAACATTGTCTATGTTCGGTCGGGGTCCAACAAACTTCCCAATCGACATTAAATCTATCAAAGCAATGGTTTGATCTAACACCTAATCAGGGATGAAGATCACAAACTCACCTTTAGATGGGTTGGAGATGTTATTCACTTCTGACAAAGAAGACTTACCAGTTGGTTTCCTACCAAACAAAGCCAGCTAGGGACGGTCAACCTGATTTGAATCCACCTTACCTGGCTCCAAAACAATTTTTTTTCCCGATCGCCACCTCCCGGGTCTGACGACGCGCTATCACCCTATGGGTCCCCATCTTTCGAAGCCCCACTATCCTCCAAACTCTCCGTTGACTTACCATTAGCTTGACCCCCTGAATCTAGTGATTGACCCACCACCTGTCATGATCCACCAGCCTACAAATCCGCTCTGCCATTGTTCCCGCTCTCGCTCCCATTCAATTTTTCTCCCGCTCCCGCTCCCATGCTCTCTGCTCTTTTCATTGTTGATTACACACCTTTGTTTGATTGTTTTACTATGTTGTCTCCTCCAACAACTCCTAAAAACATTCTATTTCTTCACTACAAATTGGACCAAAAATGCACTGTGTTTTTGCTTTGCTTTCTCGATGGCACATAAATTCACTGGCCGCTTATTTTAGACTTTTTTTTTAATGTTTCTTACCTCCCAGAACTGCGTTTAGTTTGGAGATTAGCCAATGGTGGTAACTTATAGAATAATATTCCCTTCTTGCCATTGGTTGCTTTGACCATAAGCCGTGTTGGTTGTCCTGCTCCCGTCCCATCACGGTCTGCGCAATGAATGACTTGGCCTGCTTTTGTGCGGTTTGCAAACTACAGTTAAAAAATCTTAGCAGTCTGCTACTATCCCAGGCAGGGGCTGCCAATTTATGACATGACCTATGGTATACCTGTTTTTCATAGTTCTATGTCAAATATGGCCTATGGTATACTGAGTTTGAGTGGCTGTCCCATAGATTATGTTTAGCCTATGGTATACTGAGTTTGAGTGGCTGTCCCATAGATTATGTTTAGCCTCGTAGACATTAAAATTATGTTCTTCTTTATAGGGCATAGTAGGGGTGCCATTTTGTCGTTAGAATATCCGCATCCATAACCAAGTAACGAAAAAAATAAATTTTTTTTAACAACAAACAAAATTCAATGAACGTGTATTTGCTTGGTTTGTTTTGTTTGAGGGCAGAGGGGACGATGGCCAAGGTTTACTCGCTCGACGAGGTCTCTACCCACAATACCCAAAACGACTGTTGGATCATCGTCGACTCCAAGGTATCGTATGTAGACAGTTAATATCAGCTTCATTCATATATCTCGTATGTAACTTGTCAATACTTGATTCTTCCATGCCAAAAATCATTGGTAGCATTGCGATAGTAAATTATTAATCTGAAGTATGGATGAAGGGAAACATACCATACCAGTGCCATCATAATTAATATTTCCCTTAAGAAGGGTCTTAAAGGAGCCCGGAACCTGGGAACTAAAAGCATGGTGTTATCCAGATACATGATATTTGTTTGACTGAAACTCCAGTTTTTTTAATTAACAATAAGTATTTGTTATTCTTCTCTCTCGAAGCAGCATTAATTTGT
Organism: Thuja plicata; assembly: GCA_018584345.1. Classification (NCBI taxonomy): domain Eukaryota; kingdom Viridiplantae; phylum Streptophyta; class Pinopsida; order Cupressales; family Cupressaceae; genus Thuja; species Thuja plicata. The sequence continues at coordinate 170,426 of MU225864.1, forward strand.
GGGCAATTTGGATTCTGACTTGCTAGTTATTATCGACGTTGGTTTAGCAGAAAAGAGTTTGAGTATATATGAATTCCACTAGCAAAAAGAACAGCCAGTAAGCCCGAAACAGCTCCAAACACCCTACCGGTCCTTAACAATGGTGTGAGGATCATGAACAGGAAGGATCCCATTGGCCACACTAATTAAAAAGTAGAAGTGCAGGAAGAGAAAATCCCATTTAATTTTTTCCTTGGTGTGCCATTCAAACATAGAAAACTCCCCAAAGGCCGTAATACACATTTTAATGCCTCTGGTGTTTTTTGTTATCAGTAATGGATATCGGGCAGTGCTCACATCAGAGTGGTTTGAGACATTGTTAAGTTGTTTGGTTTGTTGGATATTTGAAGCCCAACGGTTTTTTTCTTTCCCTCCAAGAGTCTTTTGACCATTCACATTCGGGATAAAGCAATCATGCTTATATATTGAATATATTGCTGCTGTAATTCTATTGTTAAACTGAGATGAATAAAAAGTTTTTCATGCTTAGAAAGTGGATGCAGCCTTTATGGTGAACCACTTCAAACTTGTTGTTTTGTCTATGATTCTTTGTTCTCTGTTTTAATTTTATTTCTACACATTCGTTTTCTTTGCACTTCTTCATTTACAATTGGTATCAGAGCTTGAATGTGGAGCTGGTTGGAAATCAGTGAAGAATTTTCAGAATAATGGAGGAAGAGGATAAATGGAAGATAGAGGAATTTGCGAGGTAAAATTTCGGACTATGGAAAGTGCAGATGGAATCACTACTGATTAAGCAGGATCTCTCACTCACACTAGAAGGGAAAGCAAAGAAACTAAATTTGATGACAGCTGAAGAGTGGAAGAAATTGGACAAGAAAGCAAGGGCCACAATTTTCCTTTCACTATTCAACTATGTCCTCTTCAATGTTTCAGCTGAGAAGGCTTCGAAAGAGTTATGGGACAAACTTTTTGGTATGTATGAAATGGCTTCAGCCACGAACAAAGTTTTCATCATGAAGAGGTTAAGCAATTTAAAAATGAAGGAGGGATTGTATCAAATCATCTCAGTGAATTTAATACTTTGGTTAGCCTATTGATTTCGGTGGGTATAAATTTGGATGATGAAATTAAATCTATTAATAGCAGAAGGATGTTGAAATCTGCAAAAAGATCGAAGTCAAGAGGCAGAAATGGTGATTGTTGGTTTTGTGGCAAAGCGGATCACCAAAAAAAGAATTGTTGGTCTTAGAAAAAGGCACAAGAAAGAGTAAGGGGTAGTGAAGCTTATTCAATGTATGAAAAAGATGGTGTTCTAGTTCTATCAACAAGTGACACCACACTAGATTTGTGGGTGTTGGATTCCGGTGCCTCTTTCCATGCTACTCCATGCTGGGATACTTTCACAAACTACCAAGAAGGTTAGTTTGGAAGGGTATATCTTGGAGATACCAAAGTATGTGACATTTTTGGCAAAGCGGATGTCATATTGCAACTTCAAAATGGCAATAAGTGGCTGTTAAGAGATCTACGACATGTTCCCAAGTTGAAAGGGAATTTATATTTATAGGACACCTTTATACTCAAGGTTATAACATCAATATCTCTTCCGATGCTTGGAAGGTGACCAAGGAAGTCATGGTGATTGCAAAAGGAAGTAAGTTAGGTAGTCAATATGTGCTAGAGAGCAATGCTGAAGTGGGAGCTGCATTGGCAGTTGTGGATAGTGGGTTGACTCTTTGGCATAAGAGGCTTGGCCACATGAGCAAAAGGGGACTCGAAGTTATGCTCAATAGGGATCAGCCTCCAAGCCTAAAATGTGTTGTTTTGGAGTTATGTAGGCATTGCCTTCATGGCAAAAAAAGGCAGCCTAGCTTCTTGAAGACCGGTCATGGCAAAAAGACAACACCCTTGGAGCTTGTACACTCAGACGTCTTCGGACCTACGGAGGTAACCTCTATTAGAGGGGTAAACTATTTTGCTACATTTCTTGATGTTTGTACTAGGAAAGTGTGGATTTATATGCTCAATAGGAAATCAGAGGTATTTAGCAAATTGAGAATCAATTTGGGCATAAATGTTTACAAAATGATAGTGGCGGAGAGTTTTGTTCTTTTGAATTTGATGGTGCGTAGGCAATGAGGGAGCCATTTGGTCTACGAAGTAATACTAGTACTCTTGATATGCAGAGGAATGAACTTGTGCAAAATTACAATATTAATCCACAGTCAGATTGTAGTTTGAAGGGGATCAATAATGTCCCTTAGTTAAGGAGCTCTACTAGGTTGAGAAAACCTCCAACAAAATTTGTAGATTATGAATTATTATTTAGTGATCACCTTTAGTTGTTAATCATTGATCAATCATAGCCTATTACCTTCAAACAAGCTTGTAGTATTGATGATCCTCACAAATGGATGACAGCAATGCAAGAGGAAATGGATGTGTTCATGGAAAACATGTAAAACAATACTTGGGATCTTGCAAACCTTCCGCCTAATTGCAGGGCATTAAAAAAACGATGGGTATACAAATTTAAAGAGGAAGAAGGCAGAAGGAAACGTTATTGTGGTATACTAGTTGTGAAGGGGTATGATCAATAGAAAGGGATAGATTTTGATGAGATCTTTTCACCAGTTGTGAAGATGACCACAATCTGAGTAGTCTTGGGTTTAGCAACTATCTAGGATCTTGAGCTTGAACAACTTGATGTCAAGACTGCATTTCTACATGGTGATATTGAGGAAGAGTTGTATATGGAGCAGCCTGAAGGGTTTAAAAAATAGGAGCAGGAACACCTATATTGTAGATTGAAACAGAGTTTGTATGGGCTCAAGCAACCCCCAAGGTAGTGCACTGTATCTCAAGTTTGATCACTTCATGATTGAGCATCAATTCATACATTGTGAATTTGATCCGTGTGTATATTACAAGAAGCTTCCCAATGGTGAGTTTGTTCTTCTTTTGCTTTATGTTGATGACATGTTGGTGATCGACACTAGCATGCGGGTTGTTCATGAATTGAAGCAACATTTAGCTAACAGATTTGCAATGAAAGATTTAGGGGCATTAAAGAGCATACTTAGGATGACCATTATTCAGGATAGATAGAAGAAGGAAATTAGATTGTCATAAAAGAAGTACATTGACAAAGTTTTGGATCGATTCAGTATGATAGGTGCTAAGATTACACACACTCCACTTGCTGGTCATTTTTGTTTGTCCTCTGTTATGTGTCTCAAGACACAAGAAGATCAAGACTTAATGAAACACATCCCATATTCATCAACAATTGGTAGTCTCATGTATGCCATGGTTTGTACTCGTCCGGATATTGCTCATGTAGTGGGAGTAGTAAACAGATTTATAAGCAATCTAGGTAAAGCTCATTGGGATGCGGTTAAATGGATCTTAAGATATTTAAAAGGTACTCCAAATTATGCTTTGTGTTTTGGAGGGACTAATGCAAAGTTGCGAGGCTTTGTTGATTCTAGTCTAGCCGGAGATCTAGACAAATGGAGATCCACTACAGGTTATGTTTTCACTTTTGCTGGGGCAACAATTAGTTGGATTTCCAAATTGCAACCATCCATGGTTCTTTCCACCACCGAGGCGGAATACATGGCTCTTACTAAAGGAGATGATATGGCTACAGTGGTTGTTGAGCAATTTAAGATGCAAACAACATGACTTCATTATGTTTTGTGATAGCAACAACGCCATTTATTTGGCTAAAAATCCTGCATTTCATCGTTGCACTAAACATATTGAATTGTGATAAGATTTCATTTGAAGTGTGCTTGAAGAGGGCAAATTACAGGTTGGAAAGATTGACACTAAGCTTAATCCGGCTGATGCATTGACAAAGATGGTACCAAGGGAGAAGTTCAAATTCTATAGGACTTCTCTCGGTGTTGTTAAGGTTTGACATTAGGAGTAAAGCAGGGGAAAGTCTTTGATGCAGCAAGCATTGGACTTCAAGTGGGAGATTGTTGGATATTTGAAGCCCAACGGTCATTTGTCTTTCCCTCCAAGAGTCTTTTGACCATTCACATTCTGGATAAGAAAATTGTGCTTATATATTGAATAGATTGCTGTTGTAATTGTATTGTTAAATTGAGATTAATAACAGAGTTTTCCCTGCTTAGAAAGTGGATGTAGCCTTTATGGTGAACCACTATAAATTTGTTGTCTTGTCTATGATTCTTTGTTTGTGTTTTAATTTTGTTTCTGCACATTCGTTTTGTTCGCACTTGTTCATTTACATGGTTGAGGCTTACTGCAGCCACAAACATCACCTAGATTGTTTCATGCGTAGAATTTTCAATTGACAATGGCAACCTGGGCTGAAGGCCAGAGGAGCGTGTTGTAGGAGAGTCATAAAGAACTTGTTAAATGATAGTCCCAAATAAAAGTGTTGGAGGGAGGTCCCAAATTACAACCATTTGGAGGAAAGTTCCCCAATAGTTTAGGGTTGGTTATTCCCAAACAAAACACATTCTTGGAGGAAATTGCAGAGTACATTCAATTTACATAATCCACAATATTCACAATAGATGTGTTTCATTTTAGATTTCTTTGTAATGATAGTTCCAATCAAAAGATAGTTGTTGGAGGATGATCTCGCTCAAAGCTTCATTTTCTTTTGAAATTAAGCATTAAATGACCTCATATAGTATGCTCAAGATATATACTAAATAATCCAAGAAGTCAGAGGTCCTTTATCTTGTAAGAAAGAGTGTAGAACACCATTTGTGTTTTCTTGCGAGAAGATTTATTGATTCAGAAGGCCAACACATTTTGAAGCAACAAGAAACCAGACATGCATTCCAAAGAGAGTGGATGAAATCAGTAGACAAAGGGAAAATATAGCCAATAGAAGATAGAAATAATTGACTTTCGAATCTGAAGTGTGGCTGGAAAGAACATAATAAATTGAATATGGCCAGGAGATTCATTATTTTTTAGAAGAATAGAAAAAGCACATATTAAACAGAATGCAACTGGATATTCATTAATATTGACAAGAATAGAAACCGTCACTGAGAATTTGCTCACAACCATCTCTTTATAATAAAACAATACAATATTTTAATAGGGATATCTTAATTGATGATTGCAGTGACAATGTACACGGTCCCTGGAATGCTAGCCGAATTCATGTAGGATATGAAATAGGCTTAACTCATAATGCAGAACTCTATGGATCATTGGAGCTCCTTCAATGTGTCAACCTGGCTGGTACATATAAACAACTGCTAGAGTAGATATAAGGGTTGGCTTCAATGATCAAGGCCTTTGTACCTTATCGATTACAAAAACTCAAAAATAACTTAATCAAACTAGTACACCACACCACATATAAGCATAATCTTGCTTTATTAATTATTATCTTATAATGGTATATATAATGTTGGCAACTGACAAAATTTTCACTCTACATCTATCAGCCCTCCTTAAGCAACGTCGACATCCCTGCCAGCAGTAGGCAGTAGAAGTATTGAATAAGGGATTGGATTCCCATGGTAGGTGGGGGGCAGAAGTTGAAGGAACTGAAGAAATCTGAATTGATACAGGAGTAGAATTCAAAGGGCTGAAGTATTTCAACCATTGGTTTTTTTATCTGTATGTGCCTTTCTAAGTGTAGTTAATGCCTTTACTTTTACTTGTGACATGTTTGGCTTCATTAACTTCACTTTCAGTCCTCACTAATTTCTGCTCCAGTTTTGTTTTCCTTTTGTGGAAGTTTATTGAAGATTGTTTGATATGAATTGGCTCCTAAAATAAGCTGAGTTTATTAGTTCAACTAGGTCACTGATCTCACTTACCAGTCAAAATGTCTAAGGCAACTTTGATAAGATCTTCATATGATAAATTCTAGCAAGATCAAGATATGAAGGGCAATGGATCTAGATACATTTGTGTCATAACACAATTAAACAAGGTTCATGAAACATAGCAGAAGGATATGACAGTTTGTGCAATGAAAGTTGCATTATTGTCATGGTGGTTTTGTTTGTGTAAAGGAGTTTTATTGGTGGCGTGATGGTTGTGCAAGTGTCATGGCAGTTGCATGTGTAACAGGGTGGTTTTATCCAGATGTTCATGGTAGCTTTGCCCGACTTAGAGAGAGATTTGAAAATAAGAGTAATAGCTAGAAAATGGTCTGATCATGTTCTATAGCATTTGACTTGACCAGTTCTCTCTGGCTGAATTTGTATACGTATGTCCTCTAAGGGGCTTGTCACTTCTTGGCTGAGTCTTTATGTTGGGAGTTGTAACATGTAAGCGCATTATCTGAAAACACTCATTTTCAACTGAGTAGAACATAATCTTGTTGAGAGTGGTTCCTTTAGTTGAAAGGAAAAAAGAGGTGAAAGGTGGGAGATAGTCGGTTTGTGACATATTCAACCATATATGGAGTTATCTAACATAATTAGCTGCAGACAAATATGCCATGATGGGAATAGGGCATATTTGACATGTTTTATCATAGTCAAACTCATCCCATATGTTGGTGCTAAAAAAGGCTGCTCCACTTCCTACAACCAAATCTCACTTACAAGGCCAAGGGGGTTGTCATGTAAGTGAAATCAGCTCTTCAACAGACTGTGGAGCTTAATGGCCAACTCTATGAGAGTGGGTTATCCCTTGTACACTTCGAGCTTAGCTTAGACTTGGGAGGGTGTTCTCAGGGGTATGTCTAAACAAGCATTGAAATCAAATGAAATGGACAACCAAAATGACTACAACCAAAACCAAATGTAATCTTAACCCCAAATGCTATCACTAGGTCAAGAGAAACTAGTTTCATATGATCTTTATATAGCTGTGTAATGTTCCCTCTCGCCTAGCAAATAACTAAATAGTAATGTTAGCCTATTATTTATTCACCCCATAGGCTAAACATTAAGTTATTAAAGGGTGTAAAGTAATAATTGAGTCTTTGTGCAAACAAGCTATGGTTATGGATTTAATTATTCATCGCCATCATTAAGTAAAGGGCCACTTATCATTCCTAACGGATAACATGGGAGTGCTATGATTATTTAAGAGACAATTAATATTTCTCGAAAATTGCCTAAGTTATGAATTGAAGTGAAGATAAGATAAGATAAATATATTAATGTCCAACCACAGACCACAGAGGGAAGTCGATGCTTTTTGGGTCATGAGGGTTTTTTATAAAGGGGTTGATTAGAAGAATTGGGATTCATTCTATTGATCAATTGATTATTATTTTTCCTCTATGCAAGAAGGCGAGCTTCATGCTTTTTCTTAGGATGGAACCCTTGAGCCTAGAACTTGGACGCAACCCCAATGTTCTTGATCAATTTGCATCAACCTGATCATACCATCGCAAGCTGCATCTACAGTTCATAAATTAGAGAAAGTAAGAGCCAAAAATCAGATTTAATATGCGCAGATTGAAAGAGATTCGAAGGTCTAGTTCAGACTCACACCTCAAATCAGAATCGCAGTCAGATACTAAGTTGTAGAAATATCATAGTGGATAGCATCTTAAGGAAATCCATGCATATCAGGAGGATTGGGAGCGCTCAAAAGGTAGTTTGAAATCTACAACAAGTTTGTTTGACAACAACCCTTCACAGAATTCGATCCAAGTATGTCATAATTCTGTTATCTCGTTAATAGGTTTCAAAAGAGTTAATTTCCTTTGAAAGTTCATTTTGTTTCTATATCATATGAATTTCACAATTGCATGAACAATTCAATTTGTATTAAGAAACCAATTTGAAGCATAAAACAAGATAAACCCATAATTTCTATCAAGGCCAACGGTCAGGATATTTCAGTGGCATCAGAGCCACAAATCCTACTAGCCTATGAAGGTTTCAGTTGTATGTCGGGTTTAATTGTTGCATGTGGGTCAGATGGTATTTATCTGGAATAACAATGCATGTGTTTGAATTGATTCTATGAGCTCTAGAGATTGGTTCACATAGGTATTATACCAAGAGTAGAGCAGAACAACAAGAACAGGAACAACCAAAAGAAGCATAAGAACAGGATCCTTTGAATATGGCAGAGCAAAGGAATGATGCTGGGAATGATCAGCCTATACAGGATGTTCTAGCACATTTGGCTCAACAACAACAACAGATGATGCAGACTTTCATGCAGTCACAACAACTTTTGACTGTGATAGGTAATTCAAGGGTACAACCACAGCCAATGAATCAAGATGATGAAAGAAGTGAAGTCGGGTGAGAGAATCCTGCTGGAGCAGCCTCTAATGCTGCTAGAACAGAAAACACAAGGTTTGATCGACCATTGAGACCTACATTTTACCCTGAAGAAATGGAGTTGAATAGGAAGTTCTTGAGGAAGAGGCGAAAGAGACCCATATCATATATTATGTCATGGTAGCTTATGATGATTATATGGCACTTCTAGACCAAGTTAGGGGTTTAATAAATCTGAATCAGTTTATGAACCAGCAGAAAGACGAGATAAGGTACAAATTGGAAAGGCAGAACAGGGGGCCTAGAAGGCCAACCAAACAGGGCATTCAACCCAAGGAGTACAAGGAAGCTTTGAATAAGGTTCCTTTACCAACAATTGATGGCAGCGGAAAGATAACAGCCAAGTTGTGGGTACATTAATTAGATACATTCTTTGCACTTAAACCCATGGAGGAAGATAAGGCTATTCTGTTTGCTACAATGCATCTGGAAAGAGTGGCATATGACTGGTGGCACCATGGGCTGGTATCTCAGGATTATGCCATGATTCACTCCTTTGAAGAATTTGTTGGCTCTGCAGAACCAAGGTGGGTAAACCTATACCTTAACCAGACTTCCTGGGTTAAGGCTGTTTATAGCAGATAATAATGTGTGAAACTGAATGATCTCTTCAAGATTGTAAATTATTTCCTTGAAGTAGATCCAATGAACTTTACAACAATAGAATAACTGAATGCTTTGAGAATGCTTCAAAATGTATGCTGAAGGTACTATGAAATGTCCCAAACGTATATTTTCCCCAAATTCCTCAAATAAACCTCAGAAGATTTAATCATATAATTTCATGCAATAAACATATTGATTCTACAGAAATAAACCAGCAATATATTCCAACAAAACCCTCACCAAATGTTATTGCATTTTACAATAGCAATACAACAACAATGGAGTTATAAAACAATCCAACCTGAAATACAGTATGCAATAGTAAGATTGGATGACAAGAACTTGGAAGTGCAATGGTGAACTCCGTCGCGAATACACGTCAGAGATGAACTGGGTTTCCGTTCAATCCACCGAGAAAGCCTGAAGGTTTCCGTCCTCAGGTTTCAGAATCGAAAGCTGGAAGCTTCCTGGATTCTCCAAGAGAAAATGAATTCATAAACTAAGCATATCTCAAATGAGTCTCCATTCCTTATTTTAAAGCAACAACTGTGACTCTTTAGTTTCGCTTCTCTGTTTTTTCATATACCCACTTTATGTCACTTTAAATTAATATATCCATTTAATAATAAAGTGGCATATTAATAAAATATGAAATCTTCTGGCATTAAAATGGATGACCAAGCGAACTTAGAAGATGACGTGGGATAGCTTGTCAGAAAGCTCTCGGCGATACGCTCCAAGTCCAATACTGAAACTCCAAGAAAACTGAACTTTGTCGACTTACTATAAATAGTAAGTATCTGGAAACCCCGCGGAAACTACTCCGATTGGCCTGAAACTAGGATTCCCTAGGCCAAATATCATACTGACCCTAGTCAAGCCCTGGTTAGCGTATCGGACCATGATAAAATGGCTAACAATGCAACATAAATAATGTGCCCGAAAAAGGGGACATTACAATCATCCCTTCTCAGAGATTGCTTGCCGTCAAGCAATCGGTACCTGCATGCTGTGACCAAGCTGCCTGGATCCCATACCAACCTCAAGGAAATTATCCCACTCGGCTGCTGTGCTACCCTGACAAGACCAGAGAAGTGAAGCCACTCATTACTCCCCCAAAACAACAATGCACCAATCATACTAATACCAAGATCCCAAACAATTAGGCTGACATGATCACCAAATATGAGTGAATCGAAAATCCTCAATATGCAATCAAAACTAGACACCTCTCCATCAGTAAGAGGTAACACAAGGAAAATTATATCACCCATCATGCAATAAGACACAACTGCCCATCCTGAATCGCTGATGTAGAAACCAAACTACCCAATAGATGAGCTACCCTGTCACTCCAGTCTGGTGACCAAGACTCATCTCTAGTAACTGGACCTGGGTCCCAAATCTTGCAATCAATCTCATCCTCGTCATGGGGATTGGAAATATCTTCCTCAGCTAGCTCAAAAAGGGGATTATCAAATGTCAGATCAACATCCACCTCAAACAAGAAATTGTCTCCCGACTGAGAGTTATTCAACTCACAAAGAAGTTCTGGATGATCCAAAGATTTGTCCTTTGATCTTTTGGGACAGCTATCCAAATCATAAGTCTGCTGTATGCTATCAAGTTCCTGAATTACTTCCTGAAAGAACTCAGACCTTCCTTTGTTGTCCTGTTGTCTGTACAGGCTAGTGGCGACAATCTGATTTCTTGCTTCCTGAAGAGCAATATGTGTGTGCTTCAATGTTTCCTGAGCAACATTAAGCTCTCTATTGAGCTTATTAACCTCATCCCCCTTTGCCCTCAACTGCTCAACATATTTTTCAGCAACCTGTAACAAGTAGTCGCGATCTAAAAGTAAACATAGATATTCTGATTTCCAAACCTCACAAGCTTTTTTGACCCCCTGTAAATCAGCAACATAGGATTCACTCCCAAAACCATTTTGTCCTTTTTCCATTTGAGCCTTCCTGTAAAGATCTTCAATAATCCTGTGAGTGCTATCATGATGCACAAGGGCTGCAATAATGACATCATCACTAACCTTCAGCTGATTCTTCAAAGCATGCTTCTCACGATTGTCATTTTGAAATGCATTCTCTGATTGGTCATCCAAATCATCATTATGCATACGTGATGTGCTGCTATAGAAATCACATTCATATCCTTCACAGGTGTTATCAGTGTCCTCATAGGCCTCAAACCCCTTTGAATGAAGAGGTAAGGTTGCTGTTACGTCATCCAACTAGCTGTCACAATCTTTAACCATATCTTTGTTGATTTCAGCTTCTAAGTTGCCAACGTAGTGTTTTGCATACTCTTTACCTGTGATGATGGATTCTTCCTCCACATTAACCCTCTTGGCTGATTGGAAACTATTTTCCTCTGTACCTTCATCATGTCCTGTAAGAGATGAATCCAAGGTTACCTTTTCACCACCCTTGGCTGCCATATATCTTTTCCCCGCAAAATGACACAAACATGTTCAAGGGACCCAGTCCCTTGGTATGTAGAACAAATCTGCCCTCTTCTCATTTGGTTCTTGCTCATTTCCGGAGATCCTGTAACCTGTATGCCTACTGATATTCGCTCATTTTCAGTCATAAAATCCCTGAATCTTTCAACCTTATGCTCAATCAATTCAGCTGAGAGCTCATATGCCACGATTGAGGTTGTTTGTTCCCCTCTCCAGATTGCCAACAAATCTGATTTCAACTGCTTACATATGTCATTGTCCTCATCTAAGATCAAGGACATGATAGTTTTTATGCAAGCCTTCACCTTGTTTGGATGATGCTTCCTGAAATTACTTAGGAGGCACTGAAAAACTGTTGAATCATCTGATCACAGCCGAGATTCAACATGTGAATAAAAATCTTAGTTCTTGCCATTGATTCCAAGATTTTTGCCTGCTTACCAAAGGTAGGACTTTTATCATTATTTAGTCCACCTAAACTGTCCACAATCAGTTGTAATAACTGCTTCCAAATGTAATCGGTATAAGGTGTAATAGGAGCTGTAATCTGTGCGATCTCACTGAGACATGAAACAATTGCAAACCTAACATCTTTACGAGGATGTTCCATAAACCTGTGTTGGACTAAAGCAATCATAGAGGGCTGCAAGGCCCAGTTGAGGAGCCTACAATCAGTCTGGTCTATCCTAGATAGATATGAATCTATCTCTTCCAATTTGACAAACACACCTCACATAGATTTCATATTCTCCAATTGCCATCCAAGCCAATATAATTCATTCCCAATTTCAATTTCTTTCTGCAGGTCCCTTAAATGTTCACCTTTAAAGGTGTCATTGAATTCCTTTGAGAACACCTTGCTTTCCAGGTTTTCCATTGTTATATTTTCAATGTGTTTTGGCTAACTATAACAACGATCAAACTTCAAACAACAACTTAGACAACAAAGGATTCCGACCTTCAAATATAGAGGCAACCAAAGTTTTGCACAACTGCCTCCAGTTGGACTTAGTTTATTTGTTTGATTTCACAATTGATCCACCCTTTAGTTGCTCAGACAATATTGTGAAATTAAAAATATTTAAGCTTCAATATACTCGTTTGATGAGTTCCTCACAACAACATACATGCAGAGAGATAACAGATCTGAATTGAAATACATAACAAAATGAATGCTTGAGACCAATTGAACAATCACTGTTCAAATCAGATTATAGAAATGAGTTTCCAACCTCAGCCAATAGTTACAAACACCCATCAACCTTTATCTGTAGATTTTAGTTTCCAGGCATATCATCAAACAGTTGCTTAACACAGTTTCACCTCGCAGTTCACTAACAGTAAATAGACATTTGGTCAACAATTTGCAATCATCTAATTAATGAAATATGAATACCAGGACAATACAATCTGCAACAAACATTAGTCCTCTACCCTCAAATGATGTTCTGAAGATACCATGACAGTGAACAACAATAACACACAAGGACCTTGAATCCCAATAGCACTCATAATTTCATTCCCACATTAGACATTTTGTATATTGCCGAAGACTGTAGATTTCATGGATGAATGTGACACCCCTGACCGAGCTTGAATACTGGAAGATTCTAATTGAATATTTCATTAAAATAATGTCACTTACAGAAGGTAGATTTCTGCTGTTCATGACAAAGATTTGCAACTACAATTTGACTCCAACCCTCCTCCGTGTATGCTCCATATGCACAGATTATCTAGTTTGTAAAAGATTGGAACAATTTCATCTTTCACGCTTAGCCTAGGTTTGTGTTCTCACGACAAAGCATGGAATGTTCAGCTTTCTCAACGCAGAAAAATTTTCTATGGCAAATGCCCGATAAACTCCGCACAAGGTAGAAACCTGGCCCTTGAGAATGCTTTCAATCACTACACTGGAGATTTCATAGATTCCTTAATATTTCTTTAACACTCAAGTCTATAGTTCCAGCGCTAAACATATCAGCTACCATTTGATTCAAACATTAGCGGCAAAGTTAATGTGCTTCAATTCAAGTATGTACGACACCAAACGAAAATTCGGGATCAACCAGTATTTCCCTCATAATAAATTCGACTCTTGAGTGCTCCGCTCAAACCACAGATGAGGATATCAACTCTGCTCGTAGCATGTAATGAGCACCCCTGAATGCCCAGAAACTAAACCAGCTGTTGATAGGAATGTTGTCAAATAGTTTGCAGCCAACTCTCCTTATTTCTCCGTTAATTGTTTTAGACCCCTTATAACTTCGGAAATTAAATGTTTTGCTTGTTTGTGTCTTTGCATGAATTTGAAAACACTAAATATGAACAAGAAAGGGAACTACAATAATATGCAAACTGAAAATCGAACTACTGCTGATAAGTTGTTATTTCCAGAATTAATAAAATCAAATACATGGCAGATTTTCAACTCACTAATTACTCCAGCCATTTATTGACATAATTGATAGAAGTAAACTTCAATGGTGTGCTTGCACAATACCACAAGACAGGACTTCTCTTGTCCTAGTCCAATTAGGATCCTAATCTTCTCTATAGGACCACTCTAGCCTCTAGGCACTGAGCCTAAGACTCTTCCTAACTCTTTCCTAAGAGTTCAATTATTGTGCTTCACCTTGAAGGACTTCCACCATCAGTTTTGTCTCACCATGCTCCACATTGGTTCCAAGGCTTTCAATGCCAAATCCTTGAAATCATCACCACACATGTTACAAGGGTCTTGTATATGCTCTGAATGTTCAATCCACATCCACTCAATCCAAAGTTCATAGGTCTTTCACCCCAAGACAATCGAGTTTCAAATTCACACCCAAATTCCCTATTAGGCCTAAAACACTTATTAGCCCTATTCAGTGGGTTTTTCAAGCTTTTCTCTGAAAACTTGCACACAACCCCCAAAACTAATCAAGGATCCAGATACCCTTTTGGGAGACCTAAAGGATTTTTAAGGTCTAAAGTTCCCAAGTTGTCCGTACATCATTGTCCTAGAAAGTAGGGCTTTTAGGCCTATTTTGGGTCTTTACAAACAACATACTGATTTCTCTCCAAAACTCTATCCAAATGGATTGGCTAAGCTATGAACTCGACACTAGGGACCTATGGGACTCTAACCACATTGACTCCACTCTTGGTTCAGTTCTCCATCTCATACCCTTGTCGCTGCAAATGGTTTTATACTCACCATACCTCTAACCAGACTGTCCTAGCTCGCTTAGGGCATGGTCTTAAAAATAGCAAAACACCTTTCCTGACCTCCTACTTCTATATACACTATGTACAGTGGCTCCCATACGCATTTCATTCAACCCTTTATGTTTTTCATGGTTGAATTTCATGGGGGAGCCATGAAAGCAAAATTCACCCTGAATCACACCAGCAGACTACCTAGTTTAGGATTATTTTTCTATAGAGACAAACTAACTCAAAAATACTACCACCTTGAAAGAAAAGTTCTTAAAACACACCCCTCTACATGAATCAACAGTTGGATCTTATGATTCAATCCATAAACAAGCTTTGTAACACCAAATGCTCAAGAAAAACACTAACATAGAATTACAGTCACTTTTGCTATTCAAAAACTTGCTTACAAAAACTCTCTCCTCGGGATTTGAGCCTCAGAGTGTCTTAGATGCCTTTCTCCACCATTCTAGGCCATTTGAAATCAATTCCCACTCCTACAATTGTGGGGATCCTAAGTTGTCGAGTTGCATGCAACATTTGCAACTTGCAAATGTTGTCATGACAATTTTTTTGCATCTTTTTGCATTTACTATGCCAACTAGAATATAGGGCCTCTATGTTATGTAGTTCGATGAACTAACCCTATTTAATGACCTCAAGGCATCTTTTACATCCTTCATGGGTCTAGAACACATTTTGAACCCAAATCCCAACCTTAGACCAACTAGGCCTAAACTAACAAAAACAACTAACAATGACTAATTGGTGACCTTGGTACTAACACCAACTCACCTAGTACACATGACCTACTAAGGCCTCAAAGCAAACACACCTCTGACTTGGCTAAGGTCAGATACAAGCCAAAAACTTCTAAGGCTTGAGGATTGCCTAGGTGCTCCTGCACCATCCTCCCCTAAACAAAAGACTTCAATCCACCCTTGGATTGAGTAAGTTGGTGTCAACCCCCAACTTCTTAAACTCACTTTCCTTGATCTATACTGCATCTGCATCAGATTGTCCTTGCCATTTGATCAAGTGTTCTTTATACTCCTTCTTGGTCTTCTTGTAAACTCTAGAATCCAGAATGCTCTTTGCTTGTTTTATTGGTGTAGATGGCAAGTGCAGTTCTTCAACCTCCTGTATGACTTTATTCAGACTCTGATCAACATTAGGGATTGGGCCTTTGTATAGTACCAAGTCTGCAACATTGAAGGCTGGTGATAAACCCAAATCCTCCGGAAGTTCCACCTTGTAAGCATTGGCTCCATACTTGTCTAGCATGACACATGGACCAATTCTCCTCATCTGAAGTTTGTGAGGTGTTCCTTTCTGAAGTCTTGCTTTATTGAGATGAACCGTCACTAGATCTCCAATCTTGAATTGGACATCCCTTCTTTTCTCATCCACTTTGGTCTTGATCTTCTCTGTGTTCTCAGTGAGAGTCTTCCTGACTGTGTCATGTACCTCTTGCATAGCATATGCAAAATCCTCAGCATATCCACTGCCTTTAGCTCAGTCTTTAAGGTCTCTGAGTTCATGAATGCCTCTAGGATGGATGCCATATACAATCTCAAAATGGCTTTTCCCTGTGGTTCTATTAACAGTATCATTATAAGCATATTCTGCTTGTGCAATGAGTTGGTCCCATGTCTGACCATACTCCTTTGTCAAACACCTTAGGAGATTACCAAAGCTTCTATTTACTACCTCTGTCTGACCATCTGACTGAGGATGGTAGGCGGATCCAAATGATAAATTGGTGCCCAACTTCTGCCAAAGAGTCTTCCAAAAGTGGCTCATAAACTTGGTGTCTCTGTCAGACACTATACTCAGTGGTAAACCATGAATCCTAACAACTTCCTTGAAGAATAAAGAAGCTATTTGACTAGCATCATTCGTTGTCTTGCACGGCACAAAGTGAGCCATCTTACTAAATCTGTCTACAATCACATAGACACTGTCCATTCCTTGTCTAGTTTTGGGTAAACCTACCACAAAGTTCATGCTTAGACATTCCCATGGCCTGGTTGGAATGGGTAAGGGCTGATATAGACCTGCATTTGTAGATGTTCCTTTGGCCTTCTGACAGATAACACATCCCTCAACATATCTCTTCACATCCAAGTTTATCTTGGGCCAAAAATAGAATCTTTGGACTAACTCTTGAGTTTTATTAATCCCAAAATGGCCACTAAGTGCACCATTGTGTTTCTCTTGTATGAGATTCATTCTTATTGACCTCCTAGGGACACACAAGTGACCCTCTTTAAACAAAAGACCATACTGTAAAGTGTATTAAGAGTATTGACTATGAAAGTGGTTTTTATACTCTTGACATACCTTGTAGATGTCTGCAAAGTCCTCATCTTCTTCATACATGTCCTTGAAGTTGTCAATTCCCATACTCTGCAGTTGAATCTCCTGAATGGTCAATGCTCTTCTGCTCAAGGCATCTGCAACTTTATTCTGCAACCCTTTCTTGTGTTTGATGTTGAATGTATATGCTTGTAGGTATTCAACCCACTTCATGTGCTTATGACTCAATTTGTCTTGTGAGTTCAAGAAACTCAATGCTT
>MU225864.1:209139-222228 GCA_018584345.1 Thuja plicata
AGTCCATGGAAGGAGGAGTAAGGGCTGGCTCCTAGCCCCATTGGCGGAATTGTCCAAGGGGTTGGACATTTCCGCCCAGCATAGGTATCTTCCCAAACTCGGTCTTCAACCACTTCCTCTTGCCATCTAAATGCCATCAACCATTCCAAACTAAACTCAAACTTCCTTCAAAACCTCTCACCATCTAACTTGACTTGCCACTAGGTTGGGTGGAAACTAGAGGCAGGTTGGACAGCTTGTCCAAGGGGTGGGCGGAATCCGCCCATACCTTGGACAGCCATCCAAAACTTGCCAACATCAAAAATGGTCATCCCCCATTGAACAAAATCCTTTGAGTTGAAAGCATCCATCCATATGACAAGAAGGAAGGAGTTTGGAGGGAGAAAGGAGAAAGCTGGAAAATTTACCTTCATGGCGGAAATGTCCAAGGTGTTGGACAATTCCGCCCAGCATAGGTGCCAATCCAATCTCAACCTTACCACTCCCTAATTCATCAAACAAGGATCAGATTTCAAAGCCAAGGGGGAAGTCTAATTTTCAACAACTCTCCAATCAAAGCTTAAAAGGGGGGTCCCCAAGAATTGGGACGATGTGTGAAAGACCTCACAACAACCTTTTTTATTCATGATGGCATAGTACAAATGATATTTTACAATGTGATGATTTTTTATGATTATATTTTACACCACATATATATGTGGTTGAATAGTTGTCATACCCCTTTAGGGTGAAAAGACATCATTCTTCATTGAAATTTAGAAAACTCTTTTGAGAAAAAACTAATTGACTAATTAGTTGATAACTACCTATCTTTCGGATTTTGGCTTGGTCGGCAACCCAAAATAGATTGTACGAACATAAGAATTTGACTAGAGCTGGAAAATTTGATTTTCTGAACTGGGTCTTTTTTAGATTTGTAAATTTCCATCGGTTTCATCCTCTGGCGACATCATTTTTGCAACATGTCAAAATTACAACATTTCTTAAGCATATTTTTTTAGGGATTTTCTTTTGATAGAATTCTTTCTGATTTGCAAACCTCAGAGAAATTGTATCAATTTATCTTGTGTTATTTAAATTCAATTCTAATCTATCTCCATGATTCTCTTTGATTGACTTTGCTTTTGTCTCAGTAAATCCTCAGAGCTCGATCGTCACTTGTGTTGTTTTAATTCATGCATTGGCCCTTTTAATTTCGAGCTCATAAGCATTTAATTTCCATTGTATTTCAACATGTGTGTTCTGTTAGTTCGGCAAAATGACGACCAACTCATTTTAATACCTCCTTCGGTAGTTCGCAAGTGTCCTTTATTCTCTGCTTTCGCGCAAATGCGGAATTTCGCCATTTCGCAACAGCTGACTTCATGACCTGCAAAACAACAAAAAATGGCCAAGATCATTTGCTATGATGGATAATATAATCTGAATTCTTCACATGTGCCTTTTATCTTTGAACCAAGAACATAATCAAGTTATTTTGGAACTTCAAAATGGAAAATTTTAAGTGACCCAACAATGGCTCTTTCTGGGTACGTATGCTCCTTTCGAGTTTAACGAGAATTCAGTTATCTTTGGTAGAAGAAGGCCAAGTGCCAATCACTTTGGTTATGGAAACACTGTATAGAGATCACATCACATAATTTGGTAGCCCTAGGCCACCAAAATACAAAAGCAATACTTGCCTCTTTCAAAAATCTTGTTCTCATCACATTCCATTGACATTAATCTGAAAATAATACTGAGATATGTCTGATAAAATATGTTGACACTTTCTGTTATCCAGCTATAATTATTGCTATTACGTTCTCTGATGATTTGCAAGCCAAATTGATAAAATATGTTGACACTTTCTGTTATCCAGCTATAATTATTACTATTACGTTCTCTGATGATTTGCAAGCCAAATCCATACCCCTTGCAGTGTCCCATCTCACCATACAATGCACAATTATATGCAATATGACACATTTTGTTATCAACTTCTTTGTTGTAAATAGATATACTTACCTTTGACTTAGAGACATATCCAAACCGAGTCCCATAATCATTAATCATATCCCAAAAAGGACTAATACATGACATCAAACCTGTGAGTCCCTGAAAATCAGTGAATTCATTATTCTGATTGTGACAATTCTGCAAAAGCACATTCTCTTCTATGAGATTAGATTTTTCCCCAAGATCATCTTCCTCCTTACACGTCTAAAACTTTCATATCAATGTTTCTGTCTGAAGTTTTCATGGTTTCAAGATTTGAAACATTACGTATTCCTTTGGCCTCTTCCTCTGATGATGATATCATACTCTCAACATTGTAGTGTTCATCCTCAAAACTCGGTATATTAACTATACTATCTGAAAATGCTTCACCTTCTTCATATAATGAATTTTTTTTGAAGTCATTCTCATATGTACTTTCTTCTATATGCTGATCATAATGTATACTGTCACTAAATGAATCATCTTCTTGAGTGTCATCATGTGCTTCATTAACCAGACCAATATCTTTATTATCTGCAAAAATTACCTCCTCTCGCATGTGCTGATTCACTAGTTTGTTAGTTTTGAGGAACTGAGAAAATTTTTGGACTGTTCTTCTCAACATATTTCTGATATTCTATATCTAACAAATCTGAAATTTCCTCTGAACTAAGATCTTCATCCTTATCATCATAATCACTGATATGCATTTCCATACAAATCTCACCATATATGAATTCTTCTTCATTATTATCTATTTCAACACAAGTGTCATCATGGTTCTCAAGTATGGATGCTTGTTTATCTTCCACATGACTAGTGCATTCATTTTCCTTACTATGTGATTCAGACAAATGGTACCATTCTAGATTGTCAGAGTCAACTCGTTTTGAAACATCCCCATCTAGGTATTCTTCATCTATTATGTTGAACAAAAGCTTCAAACTAGAGTCACCTGAGATTTCCAATTCACGAATTTTATTTAAGAATTTCTTGCGTGGAGGCATGATGTCTAAAGGTATTTCCTGATAAATATTTACCATCCTTATGAACAAATGTGCTGCAGATTCACCTTCACATCTTTCCAAATTGAAAAATGCATCTAATGGAGACATGTAAGGTTTTTCTTCCATAATGTAATTCTGATTTTCATCCTGTTCATAGCATACGTTATCTTCTGCATCATGAAACATATGGAGAAACCATTGCTCAAACTCTTTCCATGATGAGATGCACTCTGTAGGTAATGAATCATATACTTCTCTTGCATATCCTTCAATGTCCTAACAAATAATTTCATCATTGTATCTTCTGCACAAATCTGATTTTCCTCTATGAATGTATAAAATGCATCCAAATGCTCAAGTGCTGATTCATCATATTCTCCATGAAATTTTGGTACAAGTTGTGAAAATTTAGGGAATAACTTATTAGGAATACATTGAAATCTTCTGAGATCCAATGGCCTGATGCAATCAGGAATAAATGGTTTCCTCTGAAACGACTGTTTATTTTGATACATTCTGAAATAGAATTGATGTTTCTTTCAAAAGAGAATTTTCATCTCCTTTTGGATCTTCACCCTCAGTAGAGTCACTGATTGAAATATTTTTAAATAGAGTCACCACCTCTTTTCGAGGAAATATTCTTTGCTGTTCTGAGTCGCAAAGATTCTGGAAAACTTATGAACAATCCCCAACAGAGTCGCTAATCTGTTGGTTCCCAAAACTGTAGGTTGGAAATCCTATGAGCTTGCCTACTCAATGTTGGGATTATTCAATTGTCTTGGCCAATGAACTAGAGTTCTCGATTATGATCCTCCTCCCTTGCACTTTAGGCTTTGGAGAACCAAGGCGGGTAAACCTATACCTTAACTAGACTTCCTGGCTTAAGGCTTTTTATAGCAGATAGTAATGTGTGAAACTGAATGATCTCTTCAAGATGACAAATTATTTCCTTGAAGTAGATCCAATGAACTTTACAACTATAGAATAACTGAATGCTTCAAAATGTATACTGAAGGTACTAAAAGTGAATTGTATGAAAAGCTTGAGAAACAAGAACTCACAACAATGAATCAAATGACTATTTTCCAATAATTTATAAGATCAATGCCTATTTCAACTTGGGGAATAGAGTCAATTCAAATCCAATCCTATGTACAACCTTATAAGACATTGTATATCCCAACACCATCAACTACTCAAATGCTATCAATGAAGAGACAATAAGTCTAAACACACTTTGTTAGTCCAACTGAATTTAATTTCTTTGGTCAGAAAACCAACTGGACAAGAAATAGGAAACCCCAACTTTTCACTAATTCCTTGATAATCAGACAAACATGAAACACAAATAGCTCTCTATCATAATCATTACAAGAATAGTTATTGATCCTCTCAATAATTACAAGGGACTAACTAGAAAAGAATTGAACTTTCTTACCACAAGTGAGGCAGAAAACACTTACCCTTTATTGATTTAGAAAAAATAGTACATCCGAGTTCATGTTTGCAGTTGTCGATGAAATTCTAATCTATCAAAAAACATTTTCCTTCTCATTTTTTTTATTCATGATGGTATAGTACAAATGATATTTTACAATGTGATGATTTTTTATGATTACATTTTACACCACATATATATGTGGTTGAATAGTTGTCATACCCCTTTAGGGTGAAAAGACATCATTCTTCATTAAAATTTAGAAAACTCTTTTGAGAAAAAACTAATAAACTAATTAGTTGATAACTACTTATCTTTCGGATTTTGGCTTGGTCGGCAACCCAAAACAGATTGTACGAACATAAGATTTTGTCTAGAGTTGGGAAATTTGATTTTCTGAATTGGGTCTTTTTTAGATTTGTAAATTTCGATTAGTTTCATCCTCTGGCGACATCATTTTTGCAACATGTCGAAATTACAACATTTCTTAAGCATATTTTCTCAGGGATTTTCTTCAGCTGGAATTCTTTCTTATTTGCAAACCCCAGAGAAATTGTATCAATCTATCTTGTGTTATTTAATTTCAATTATAATCTATCTCCATGATTCTCTTTGATCAACTTCGCTTTTTTCTTAGTAAATCCTCAGAGCTCGATTGTCACTTGTGTTGTTTTAATTCATGCATTGGCTCTTTTAATTTCGAGCTCATAAGCTTTTAATTCCCATTGTATTTCAAAATGTGCGTTCTGTCAGTTTGGCAAAATGATGACCAACTCATTTTAATACAAGTCCTTCGCTAGTTCGCAAGTGTCCTTTATTCTTTGCCTTCGCACAAACGCGAAATTTCGCCATTTCGCAACAGCTGACTTCATGACTTGCAAAACAACAAAAAATGCCCAAGATCATTTGCTATGATGGATAATATAATCTGAATTCTTCACATGTGCCTTTTATCTTTGAAGCAAGAACATAATCAAGTTATTTTGGAACTTTAAAATGGAAAATTTCAAGTGACCCAACACACCTGATCGTGGGTTTGAGCATGTCATTGAGCTTGAGGAGGGCACGAAGGCAGTTATCACTACGTCCTACAAACACCCACACCATTTTGAGGAGGAACTTGGAAAAACAATCAAGGAACTTTTGAAAATGGGTCACATATGTCGTAGCTCCAGCCCCTTCTCTTCTTCAGTTGTTTTGGTTAAAAAGAAGGATGACACTTTGCATATGTGCATAGATTACCAAACCCTAAGCAAGAAGACCATAAAGAACATGTACCCCATTCCTAGGATCGATGAGCTTCTAAATGAGTTACACGGGGCTGTGCATTTTCCTAAATTGATCTTCGTTCAGGCTATCGCCAAGTTTGTGTTCAGGAAGAAAATATACTTAAGATTGCTTTCCATTGTTGCTGAGGGTACTTCGAGTTCCTTGTCATGCCATTCGGACTCACAAACACACCAACAACATTTCAATCTTGCATGAATCACACTTTCTGTGAGCAGTTGTGAAAGTTTGTTCTAGTTTTCTTTGATGATATCTTGATATACAACAAGACGTGGAATGAACATTTGCAACATTTGGATGTGGTCTTAAATATCAGGGAGACACAATCACTATATGCGAACGCCTCCAAATGTGAGTTCAAGATGACTGAGATTCTTTATTTTGGGCATGTGATGAAGTTGACTGTGTAAAGGTACACCAGGAGAAATAATAGGCAATTTTAGATTGGCTGCCCCCAAAGAATATATCTGATTTGAGAGGCTTCTTGGGTTTGTGTTGTTACTATAGGAGATTTGTGCGAGGTTTCTCCCAATTGGCATCACCCTTGACAAATCTTACTAAGAAGTGTGCATTTCATTGGTCCAATGAGGCACATGTGACATTTAATAAGTTTAAAGAAGTCATGAGCACACGCTCGATGTTAGCATTACCTGACTTCACACAACTGTTTGTTGTTGAGTGCGATGCATCGGGTCAAGGGATTGGTGTAGTTTTGATACTGAGCATACACCCTAGTGCATTCCAGAGCAGGAAACTGACAAATCTAGAGAGGTCATATTCCACGTATGACAAGGAGATGCCAATGATCATGCACACGCTAGCCAAGTTTAGACAATATCCTGTGGGTTCAAAGTTTGTTGTCCAGACTGATCATAACAGTCTTAAGTATTTCCTGGAGCAGAAGGATCTCAGTGAATGAAAACAAAAATGGGGAAGTAAAATTCAAGCATATGATTTTGATGTGGAAAAAATAATGTTGTTGTTGGTGCTCTTTCCAGGAAACCCATCCTCTGCTCTCTCATTGAGATTTCAGCTGATTGGAAATCTGAATTGCTAGTTGAGTATACCAAAAACACCTTTGCTTGTGATTTGATTGATGGACGTGTGTAGGATGACAGGTATTCTATAGTGGATAACGTGATTTATTATAAGAACAAAATTTATCTTATACCACTATCTAAATTGAAGGACAAGATTTTTAGGGGGGCATTGCATGATACCTTGTAGCAGGACATCTAGGTTTCTTCAAAACATATTGTCAAGTACGTGAAAGATTCTCCTGGAAGGATCTTAAGGGCGATGTATTGCAACATGTTAGGGAGTGTTTGGCTTGTCAACAAAACAAGTCAGAACACACAGGTTTTCTTCAGCAATTGTCTATACTTGAACAAAAGTGGGAAGGAATATCCATGAACTTCATTATAGGACTTCCATAAGTTCATGGGAAAGATTGCATCTTTTTAGTTGTGGAGAGGTTAACAAAGTATGCACATTTCTTCTCCATTTCTACATATTATTCAACACCTCGGGTTGCAGATTTGCTTTTGATATAGGTGTTCAGGTTGCATGGGCTTCCTAAAACCATAGTCAGTGATCGGGACATCCGATTTCTCAATATGTTTTGGTAGGAGTTGTTTCGACTAGCGGGTACAAAATTGACACCAAGCACCACCTATCACCATCAAACGGACAGATAGACATAAATTGTAAATAAGTGGATTGAGGGTTATCTTATAAATTATGTTTCAGGACAACAACGTGCTTGGATTAGATGACTTCACTTGGATGAGTATTGTTACAATATGTGTATTGGCATGTCTCCCTTTAGGGCCTTGTACGGGTATGATGCTTTATCACTTGTGGATTTGGCTTTTGATGATAGCAAAGTCCCACGTGCAAAGGAAACAATGCAGAATTATTAGGATATCCTCAAGACATTGAAAGATAATATTCAGCATTCTCAGAATCAACATAAGATGTATGTGAACAGATATAGAGTTGAGAGATCATTTAAGGTTGGGGACTTGGTTTTCTTGCGTCTACAACCATACAGGCAATCTGCACTGCAGAAGAGTGGCGCAAAAACTAAAACCACGTTTCTATGGGCTTTACAGGATACTAAGGAGAGTTGGAGAGGTTGCATATGAGCTGAAATTACTAAAAGGCAGGAAAATACATAATGTGTTTCACTTTTCATGCTTCAAGAAGGCATTGGGTCAGCACACAGTTGCATCTCCAGAGCTGTCCCCATTAGATGAGGAAGGGAATTTGGTACTAGTTCTTGATGGTATTGCTGATTGGAGAGAGAGGAAGTTGAGAAACAAGGTGCTCAGGGAATATCAGATAAAATGGAAGGACTTACCGATTGAGGATGCGACATGGGAAGGCGAAGAGATTTGCGATTGGTAGAGGACTAACAATCCCGGGAAGGAAGAACTGTAATGTCCCCTCTTGCTTAGCAAATAAATAAATAATAATGTTAGCCTATTATTTATTCACCCCATAGGCTAAACACTAAGGTAATAAAGGGTGTAAAAAAAGCTATGGTTATGGATTTAATTATTCATAACCATCATTAAGGAAAGGCCGCTTATCATTCCTAATGGATAACATGGGGGCGCTATGATTAATTAAGAGACGATATTTCTCCAAAGTCACCTAAGTTATGAATTGGAGAGGGAAATCGATGCTTTTTGGGTGAGGAAGGTTTTTTATAAAGTGGTTGATTGGAAGAATTGGGATTCGTTCTATTGATTATGATTTTTCCTCTCTGCAAGAAGGCGAGCTTCATGCTTTTTCTTAGGACGAAACCCCTGAGCATAGAACTTGGACGCAACCTCAATGTTCTTGACCGATTTGCATCAGCCTGATCATACCATCGCAAGCTGCATCTACACTTCATAATTCAGAGAAAGTAAGAGCCAAAAACCAGATTTAATACACCCAGATTTAAAGAGATTCAAAGGTCCAGTTGAGATCCACACCTCAAATCAGAATTGCAGTCAGATACAAAGTTGCAGAAATATCACAGTGGATAGCATCTTAAGGAAATCACATGCATATCAGGAAGACTGGGAATGCTTAAATAGAAGTCTGAAATCTACATCAAGTTTGATAACAGCTCTTCATAGAACTCGATCCAAGTATGTCATAATTCTGTTATCTCATTAATAGAGTTCAAAAGAGTTAATTTCCTTTGAAAGTTCATTTTGTTTCTATATCATATGAATTTCACAATTGCATGCACAACTCAATTTGTATTTAGAAACAAATTTGAAGTGTAAAACAAGATAAACCCATAATTTCTATCAAGGCCAACAGTTAGGATATTTTAAGCTGATATGATTGTGCAAGCATGACCCACATAAGATATAGCTATTAATTGTTTAATTGAGAATAATTCCCTGGTTATAATGACAACCATGGATGCACAGGAAGGACTATGTAACTAAACTTCTGATTTAATATTTGATTTTAAAAGATTTGAGATTGGTCAGGTGGGCAAAGAGATGGGTGCCTATCCATTGGGCTACAAAGTAACCAATAAGAAAGCATGAAAGAAATGATCTGGGCATATATGCCATCAAAGCACAAACATTACACAGAGAGCATATTTAGTTATCCAAACTGAACTGGATGAATCCACATGAAACCAAAGAGTGACTATTACAAAGCTTGTAATGCATTAGAATGTTGTCGCATTATCAAATGATCATTACATTTGTGCAAACAAATGTGGCAAGGGAAAACCTTCGCAACTGTCAAAGATTTTCCAACAGAATTACAAACAGCAATGGAGGCATGCACTGAATAATACTTGTACATGCATTTAATTCTTCACATGCTCCACAAATCCATAACCTTTTTGCAATTGAACCAAATGTGAGTTGAAACCCTAGACAATTGTTTGCACTTGTAGAGCTTCTAGCTGCCATCGAAAGAACTAATTTCTCAAAAATGAGCAAGAATCACAACATATACACTTGGGTGCCCAATCCTAATGATAACAATAAAGCAGTTAAAAATTGGCAGCCTGGGTCAATCCCACCCTAAATGAGCATTACAGATGGAAGGAGGATGAGTTGCAATAACATCTGGTAGGTAGGGATGACAAGAGCCATGAATGCTGATAGGTCATTGGAGAAGATAGAAAATGCATGTGAAATTGTTCATCCTTTGTCGACCATCTTATCGGCACACCAAAACCAACTTCAAGAAAGAAAAAGGCATTAAATAATTCATATCTCTCACAAGAGGAGTTGTCAACCTTATCTCATGCCTTGGGCCTTAGTTTCCTTTGTCATGTTGCGACTACTGTTTCTTATTAGGGTTTGTGAAAATGGTCTAACAGGTGCCAAAATTTGCC
This sequence comes from Thuja plicata, assembly GCA_018584345.1. Taxonomy (NCBI): domain Eukaryota; kingdom Viridiplantae; phylum Streptophyta; class Pinopsida; order Cupressales; family Cupressaceae; genus Thuja; species Thuja plicata. The sequence continues at coordinate 219,218 of MU225864.1, forward strand.
TATTTTTTCTTTTCTTCACCTACCAGATGCTTACACACTTTCCTCTTCATCATGAACCAACACCACAATGTGCACACTCTCATCTCCCTCGTGCATTCCATTTGCCTTGGCGTTGCCATTACATTTCTCTATTGGGGGTTACATGGGAACTGAGAACTAATGGTTCTTGGTTCTTGTGGAACCTTCAATCACCTTATTACCTGGCCAAGTTTTTGATTTTTTGAGTTTGAGTAATTGATTGAAGTACATAGAAGGGAGACAAAGACAAGAATACATTACAAACAATGACCCTTGTAGACTATCTCAGATCACTTATCTATGAAGGATCATAGAATGACCACACAAATAGAGGAACGAGAGCAAAAAAGGGGGAACACAAATTTGAGCTACAATAGTGGCTCTAGTTGGGTACATGTGCCTCTTTTAGGCACATCGAGAATCTATATCTCTAAGCATACCAAAAGGGAACGACAAAATACAAGACTGATTCATGGGGAACAACAAACTTATGTACATGATGAAACCTCAGAGCCAAATAGCATGACAATACACAAAACAACAAAGATATGGCTGTGAAACAAATTTTAAAAAAATGCAAGCCAAGTCTACAAAGGATGAACAAAGTTACTTGCCTCTCTCAAACGACAAGCCTGTTGAAGGAACTAATTTCCCTCAACCCACAGTTGTTTTCTTCGTCACACAACTGTAGCAAGTGCATCCTCCTTTTCTCAAGCTAGAACCTGTGATTACCTTTGTAATGAACACCCTTAATTTTGTTTTTGAAATTTCTTGCCAATGATTTCACATCAAGAGTCAAGAAAATGAACATGCAAAGGATTCTCTTTCAATGGTTTTTGATTAAGTGAAAAACAGGTTTTGAAGGGGGCCCCAAAACCCTTTACAAGCAGATTTTGAGGGGGATCTGAAACCCCACAATGAAGAATCGCTGGAAATGATAACACATTACTAACCAGTAGCCCAGAACCAGCAGACGGTCAACAATAAATAAATAAAGTCCAGCAAAGCACCAACTGCCCAAAAAAAGACCACAAGGCTGAAGCCTTACATCAAAGAACTAACCTCCCAAGCAGAGAGATCTTGGGGTTTTGAGGGACACCCCGACCCATAACCTTGGGTTTTTTCATGGCTTCCAAGGCCATAATTGCAGACAGCCTGAAGAGAAAGATCATCAAGAAACTAGCTGAAACTGCGGGGTTTTGAAAGGCTCCCCAAACTGCTGTGGCATTTGACTTGGCCCCCACAACCATACCTGAGATAAGAGAAGGCTGAATAAGACAATAAAACAATCAGAGCTTCAACACTCAAAAAACTTCCCCCGGATCCCAAATGAACATCCGTCTCCACCTCAATAGAAGATGGCTCCACCCTCATAGAAGAAGTCAGTGAAAATCCGAGAGGCAAAAACAACATCCCCATAGCGAAAAGAAGCCCAAAGAGGAGGAGATAAGAAAGTTTGAGATCATCAAAGTGCCCTACCAAAAGAAAATCAGCACCTTCAAACTTCCTCACCTCAACAAAGGGGACCCACATCCCATGAAGAGAAGCCACACAAAGGCTAGACACCAGCAGCAGGGGAAAGCACCTTAAGAAGGGGCCCCATAGGAGACGGGGAATATCAGAGACACCAAGATCATCTAAGCACCCTATCTAAAAAAAATCAGAAATTGCCAAATTCCCCATCTCAACATACAGAAGCCCAAAAACCCTCAAAAGAACACCACCCACACTGGAGCACCAAACACCACCAACTAGAGAAGCCACCACCAGAGAAAGAAGAATCATGAAGAGAAGAGGGAGATCAAAAGGACTGAAATCGTCAAAGCCCCCTTTCTTAAGAAAATCAGCACCAGTCAACAACCCAACCTCTGCAAATATGACACTGCCTTCCCAACAATAGAAGCTTCCCATATAACAGAAAAAGGGGATCACCTCCAATAGGAATGGACACCAAAGGATATAGAGAAAAGGATAGCCTGAGATCATCAAAGCACCCAAACTTAAGAAAATTAGAGCCAACCAACCTCTCCATCTCAACCAAAAGGGGCCCATTAACCCACAGAGAGGGAACACCCCAACAACAACACCAAACACCACCACCACAAGAAAACACCACCATCGGAGGAAGATCACTGAAGAGAAGAAGGAAAGTAGATGGAAACCCCCCTCTTAAGAAAATCAGCAACATCCAGCTTCCAACCTTCACCTCCAGAAAACCAATCCCCAACATAGAGATGTCTTCCCCAAGAAACACTGGAAAAGAGAATCAAGGCACAAAAACCCATAACAGAGCAGAGGGAAAGAAGGGAATAGGATCATCAAAGCGCCCTCTGTTAGTTGCCAATAGAATCTACTTGGTCACGGTGGTACAAAACTGGAACATGCATGGAACAAGGATGGAACATAAATGGAACACTATATAACCAACAGACATATTATACTCAGTTAACTCAGAGTACACAACATAGATAGGTCTAATTATTTCTTTGCAGTTCTTTCTATTTCACCCCAAAAGATAGATCTTACAATAATGTGCTGGACTCTTATATAGAGAGCCAAAGGTTGGTTCGAGGCCAACCGTTTTCCCAACTAATTACTATTAACAGAAATTGATTAAACATACTTTAACCAAACCCGACCATCTAACTTTATTTATTATTTATTGCACGCCTACATCATCCCCCCCCAAAACTTGTCGTCTTCCAGACGACATTATAAAATGGGAGAATACACCAACTAGTATTTTTGCTGAGAAAGATGAGAGTAAGAAGGCGTCCCTGTGGTGGAGTCCGAGCTGCGCAGGGTTTTCAATTCCTTTTCTGTCGCTAGTTGCTTCTCCCTGGTTGCTTTGAGAAGTCGCAGTGCATCCATCTTGTCTTTTTCAGTGGTGACTAGTAACCGTTCCTTTGCAGTCCTGATAGTTTTTTCCTCCTCTCGAGCCACCTTCTCCAGTGCCAGTTCCTTCTTCAAAGCCTCCACTTCCACCCGCAGTT